>LR751317.1:119912-188334 GCA_902729485.2 Mus minutoides | reverse complement strand
TGTTACTCAACTGTGTTCACACATCATTAGATTAATTCTGTAGTTATTCCTCTAAGCTGAGCTGGATGTTTCTCTACAGAGAGGACCACCATATGTGAAAGAGGAACAAAAAGACAAAATGATCTTGAGGTTTAAAAGTAGAACAGAGGAAGAGGAAAATGCTATAGGATGACCAAAAGTCTCAACTAACCTGCACCCCACCCCCAAGATCTCTCAGACACTGAGCTACCAGTCAGGCAGCATACAACAGCTGATATGAGGCCCCTGACAGCAGAGAACTGTGGGGTCTGGACTCAGTCAGAGAAGATGCACTTAACATTCAAGAGATTTGAGGCCCAAGGGAGGGGGAAGGTGTGTTGGGGTTGGGTAAGGGGGTAGGAACATCCTCTTGGAAGTAGGGGGAGGAAGTATGGGATGTGGAACAGTCAGAGGGTTGCTCTGGAGGGAAATAAAGTCTGGACTGTAAAAAAAAATATTAAAGAATGAATTTTAAAAGTGAGGATATAAAAAAAGAGAGTAGAATTATGATAAATTCTACCTCATTTACTTAGCCAAATGAGGTTCATATGACTTTCTGTCAAGCCTAGAGGCATGTTCTGAACCTTGGACTTTCACTGTATATTTTACATAGCAATGTCTGGAACCACACAATTTAAATTATTAAATTAATGATGCAATAGAGATTGTTTTCAAAGGTGAGTCCAGTGGCAAAATGAATGCATTACTTGCCTGCCACTGGCCTTTGTCCAAATAAATATTCAAAAGGCACTATATTGCTATGCTTGCCTCCTTGTTCTTTACCATACTTCTATTTACTCTAAGAATAAACTATCAGCAACTTTACTTTGAAATATTTTATTTCATCCCTCTCTCACTTCTGCAAATAAGACTAGGAATTGTCTTGCCTAATAAATAAAGTTCACATCATGTAAGTTTTCACTACAACTGTCATGTAATTCTTACACATATGTGTGAGATATTCCACAATATGTTTCATTCTTTGAAACATTTCACATACATGTTCTACTAATACATGCATTATATAATGAACAAACAAGTGTAATTAACATATCAATTACTTCCATTATTTCCTTGCAGTAGAACCATGAAAGTTCCTCTTTTCATTATTGTGCCAGAAGCATGCAAATTCTTCTTTCCATATTTCTGACTTGAAATGTGTAATTTCTTATCAACAGCCAATTCTTTTGTTTGTTTGTTTGTTTGCTTGCTTGTTTTTAAAGTTCAAGGGTAGCCTGGTCTACAGAGTGATACCGAATGAGTTCCAGGACAACCAGTGCTACACAGAGAAACCCTGTCTCAAAAACAAAACAAAAAAAACAACAGCCAATTCTAACATGTAAGCAACCGTAGTGATTCCTTTTCTCTACCAGGCCCTTTGTACTTGTTCTTTCTCTGACCATCAACTGTTCCTTCTTCTACTTCTGGTAACTGCAATTCTACTTTCAACCTCTGAGAGATCAAACTTAAATATTCTAGGTTCTGCAAATGAGTAGCTTCATATAATATTTGTCTTTGCATGCCTGTATACTGTAGTGGATGTATATATGTGAAAGAGTTTTAAACTTTCTTTCCAGTTTTACACTTGTTCACAAATATTTGAAGAGGTAGAATTATCAGTTCAAGAATATCTCATAATCTAATTTCAAGTTTACTACTTACTCTTGCAATTTGAAGCAAGCCCACATAAAAAGTGGAAAAAAATCAAGCTCACAATCTTCTATATCTAAGAGATTCATTGAGTTAAATAAAATGCAACAATAATATAAGGGAAATAAGAATAGCAAATGTGGTATAGAATATATCTGCTATACCAGCACAAAAGAGACAGAGCTAGACAGAGCCACAAGTCCAAAGTCAGCCTGTGTCACAACATTGTTCAGGAATGCAGTTTGTGAGAAGAATTATTAGTGCTTGTAAGAACATTTACAAGGAAAGAAGACAAGAATCTTGTGACCTCAGATTTTTCAAAAACATAAAGATGTTCTTGGAACATGTTTTTGTGAT
Organism: Mus minutoides; assembly: GCA_902729485.2. Taxonomy (NCBI): domain Eukaryota; kingdom Metazoa; phylum Chordata; class Mammalia; order Rodentia; family Muridae; genus Mus; species Mus minutoides. Next base: position 186,309 of record LR751317.1, on the reverse strand, counting down.
CCTCCCAGATATAGTACATAGGACTGAATTAATTTCAGATTACTCATTATTGCTTACAGATCTTACTTAATATGCCTTGATGAAAAACTATGCTTTTGCTATATGTATCCTGTCCTTGTGATTGTTTATCTCTTGAATTCATGAGAAATCTAATTTTGTTTCTCGTAACTCTTGGAGCATAAGTTGTCTGATGTTCTGAATAAAGCTGGCTATTGTGTGGGACTCATTTATCAGCTCTATTCTTTCAAATTCCACCCCCTATAAAGTGGTGACAAGCCTGGTTTGCATAGTGATCTGTAGACCAGTCAGTGCTTCACAGTAAAGCCTTATTAGAAAAAAAAACCTAAATAGTAATAAATAATAATAATAATAATAATACTGATAACAAAACCAAGAAAAATTAAATGAACCTAGGTGAAGACAAGGACCAGAAAAAATGTAGTAAATATTATCTACCTAATTATACAAAACATTTTTTGAAGAATTATTACCAGTTTCTCTATAGCTAAAAATTGTTAACAGGAGTGCTTCATATTCCACTATTTCAGATTATATTTTTTTCTAATATTGAACCCAGAAAACCATATCACAAAATACTATAAGTAATATACCTTATAAATACAAGTTAAAAAAAAAACTCCATCAGATTATACTAGGCTTGGATTCATCATTAAATTAAAATGATCATTAAGGAATAATTCAAATAAGAAAATCAGTCAATATTATTGATTACAATATTATTAATGATAACAATGAATCTCACACAAATACTTTAATTGAATCCCTTACTCAGAATGTTGGAATAAACGAAATGTCAAATTTTCAAGGTCAGCCTTTATTATAAAGCAAGATTCAGGACAGCCTAAAAGGCATTGTGAATTCATGTTTCCAAAAACAAAGACTATCTAAAAAGTTTAATAGGCATATAATAATGTTTGACGAATCAACAGTTTTTATGATAATCATTTAGCAATGGGTCTAGGAAAGACTGTCTTAAGAATTATGTATTTTTATTTTTTATTGATTCTTTATGAATTTCATATTATATACCACAGTTATACTGATCTCTCCCTGCTTTTATACCGACCCTCAATCCTTGCAACCTCCCTCTCCAGCTGAGAAAAATAAATCTCATTGGGGAAGCTGTAGTGTGCCACAGTGTGTTCCACACAGCATATTCCTTTTCTCCATATTTCTTTGCTAGCAAATGTTCATTGTGATATCTTATTAGTCTGGTACAGGGCCTCTGGCTTCTGCCACTCTATCAGTAATGGAATGTCAATGGGAGTCCTCTCAAATATCCTGTTATTGGTCTATGCATTGGAGATCCGGGTGCTTTGGATCTGTAGGAATGGCCCCTTCAGGCACTTCAGCAGTTCATCTATGCATTAGATCTTGGAGTGAGCCAATACAAAGTCCTGAATCTGGGCCTGAGGGGTGAGCACTGGTTATCCCTCAAGTTCTGTTCTCAGGCCATTGTAGTGGCTTATCTGCAACACCTATGTCAGGACCAGCTTCACTGTGTTGCTCAGGCCAGGTAAAGGGCCTGATGTCCTGCTCTCATGACTCCAGGGCTAACTCTCCTGCCTGCCATAGATAACAAGGAGAAAGGGTGGGGAGGGCATCTCTCCCTAGCACATGCTGCCACAGGACAGACAAATCCTGGGACTAGCTCTCCCATGCTCAGAACCTCAGGTTCCCATCACCTGTGCCCCACTATCAGTGCCAGCTCTATTCTGCTGCCCTGTAAGGTGCAGGGCCTGCTTTCCCAAGTGCTGCATTTGGTGAGAGGTAGGACCAGCTCTCCAGTTTTCATGACCCCAGGGCCTGGCCTCCCACCAGCTGTAGCTGGTAACCAGGAAGGTTCATGACCATCAGTGCAGTCAGGTATATCTCTGAGGCAGTAGATAAGAGCTACATATTAAACCACGAACATGGTTAGAGAGAGAGAGAAATAACTGGAAATGGGATGGGCCTTTTGAAACCTCATGCCACATGTAAACCTTAACTCAAAATCTAGCAATATCTGCATTTATTAAATTTATTCAAGAAAAACTATATGACTTTAGCTTAAGGAATTGGATTTTAAACAACAGCAAAGCAATGACAATCTACTAAATAATCAAAGCATAGAAGAAAAATGAATAAGTTGGACTTCATTAAAATTAAATACCTTTGATCATCAGTGGAAAATACTGATCAAGTAAAAACATATCCATATAATATAGGAAAATATTTGCACACCATACAAAGGAAAGAATCAGTTATCCACATTATATTGAAAATTCTTTCAACTCAACAATAAAATCGGATTATTTATATTTAAAACTAAGTCAAATAATAAAATTTCAAGGAAGACATACATTTAGTTAATAATCTCATGAAAAATCTTTAATGTCATTAGCTATTAATCAAATGCAAAAAAAACCTTAGCTCTTGCTAAATTAGCTATGAATAAGAAAAGTAGCATATTACAACAGTCTTGGGAATTTAGACATCTCATGAAATATTAAGAGAATTGAGAAACTGCAACCAGTCTGGAAAACAGTAAAGAAAATGATTCCTAACAATGCTAGTCTGCATTACTTTATGGTAGTGTAACACTAAACTATGGAAGTGTAGTCAAGAGCATTCAAGTAAACACTTATGCTGGGAATTTAGGAGGAAACTACACACAGTAGAACAAGGTGAAAATTAGCCTATTGTCCACGCATTGATAAACATATGAAGAAAATACATGTATTTACATAATATTTGTGAGAGTTAATGAAACATTAGATAAAATTTATAATTAACAATCATATCAGTAACATTTTTATTATATTTGCTGTAAGATTGTGTTTCATAGCCACATCAGAATCTATGCCCATGCAGTCTCACCAATAAGAGTGCCCTATGATGAGCTAAACCAGGAATACACCAACAAACCTGGTAAAGTGAATGGGAAAAAGGCCAGAAGGCCTTAACCCTACTCAAAGAACCACAGGCAACTGAGTACATTTGAAACTAGGAAAAGTGGTCCGTCCATCTGGAAGAGTCTACTATGAAGAGTCCAGTGTCAAATGTTCATCTCTGAAAACATACACACATGTAAAATTATATTTACTCAACAGTCCATATTTACAAATGGATGTACATATACAAATGTGTGCATTCATGCAATAATAATTGATGGGGAAAATACCAATAAAGAGATTAGGAAAGGCTCTATGGGAGGTTTCAGTGTATATATATATATATATATATATATGCATGTGTGTATGACATATGTATGTATACATATGCATGTTCATAAATATGTAGGTACAAACTGCTAAGTCTATTTTGTGTTGAATGTCCATGATTTCAGGGCTGAAACCTGGTACTGGACAAACAATATGAATGCTTCTCAATGTAGTAAATCTACTCTTTTCATTTCAACATCCTTTAGTGGCCCATTGCTCATGGGGTAGAATTACATGAGCTTTTCCCCTTCCATGTTTGATTTTCTATTGGTTCTGTACTTGATCAGTTATTCTTTACAAAGCTATACTATTGAGGTATTTTTCATGTAGCTTCTCTGTCATTTCTAGAAGACATCCTCTAAAAGATTTCCTGGTCATTTGGCTCTTATGATTTAGACCCTCCCTCCTTTCCATGATTGTTCCTTGAGTCTTAGGTACAGGGATTGGTTTGTAGTTGTATACATAGATACTGTGTACCCCACAACTCGTTGTTCTCTATGTCTTGACTAGTTGTAGACAGTTTTGTTGTTGTTGCATGTGTTTTGTGATAGTCTTAGTTACAAAGAGAAGTTTTTTTGGTGAAGGTTAGGTATCCATAGGTATAAGGATAAGAACTTAGCATGCAGTTAGAAATCATAATGGTTTAATAAATAAATGATAATAGATTTTCCCCTAAGATCAATAAAAACACTACCTTTTGGTGTTGAAGTTTTCAGTACTAGTCATGCTATTCATACTGTTGAGCATGTGATAAGTAGAATATAAAAGCTGTTTATTATTGCCATGCTATCAATGACATTCTTGCACATTTAGGCATTTCTTTTTTTTAAATATTTTAAAGGATTAATTTTTTGAATTTATATGAGTACACTACTGATGTCTTCAGACACACCAGAAGATAGCATCAGATATGGGGCACACAGACAGCCTCTTCTCCAGTTGAGCAAAGGTCTGGAATCCTGGGGACTTGATGGGTGGTGATTTTCACCCACATGGGACAGAAGGTGTTCAATCATGTCATGTAGAAGCAGCACTAAGCCTTCCTACATGCAAATAAGGTTTCTTCCAAGCTCTCTGTCAAAGCCAATGAGAGGTACGAGAGGTCCCTGCTGTAGAACCCTGAATCACCCCCAAAATTGTAAATAAATCCTATCCAGGGAATTAAGGGTGTGTGAGAAATACTCTTTAGTTTGAGCCTTTTGTTCCAAGAGCTGTAACACTTGAGAACAGATTGCTCTCCTGAAGCCTGAGGTTTTACCTGAGGCTTCTCCTCACTCCTCACTAGATAGTCGATCTTTCATAGGCCCAGCCTGACCCAACTCACAAGCACACATACACACAAATTATACAAGGTCCATTTATTATTTATCTATATATCTAAGTGACTATTATCTATTATCTATTAATTTATTATATTATATATTTATCTATCTTTCATAATTATCATCTATCTACTATCTATATATCAAGTATTTATCTCATATATACATATATATTATATCATGTATCTAATCTATTTATCATCCATATCTAGCTATGTATGAACACATAAAGATATCATTAAAAATCAAATGCAAAGAACTGAAGGAGATTTCTTAGGCAAGCTGAAAATAAAGTGCCTGAGAAGCCTGAGCATCTTACCAATTTAGATAGAACCAATGGACTGGAAGGTTATGAATGTGATCATGACTGCCTGAGAAGTATAATCTTCAGTGAAGACAATGGTGTTACTAAAGCTCACACTTGATTAAGTAAATACATCTTGTTGGAAAATATTAAAATAATATTTGTAGAATGTATCTCATAGTACCGATGGGATAGAAAGTTAAGCATAGCTTAGCATAGACAAAATGAATTTCAAATTCAGTGTGTAATTTATTCACTACCAAATGCAAACCACTGGGCACACACAGACACACACACAGTGTATTTGGTGTGATTCCAATTTTGCACATGTTCTATGTAAGAAGAGATCTATGTAAGTATGTTTAATTATTTTAATTATATTAAATTTAAATGCTTTCATTTCATAAGGCTTTCTGAATTTATTTTTATTTTTAAATTATGTATATATACTTGTGTCTGTATAGGGATATGTGTACATGAGTGGAGGTGTCAGTTCAGGCCAGAATGTGGGAATTGCCTGAAGCTGGAGGGACAGATCACTGTGAGCCACCTGACATGGGTAGTGTGAATTAATGACCTAGTGCCACTACAAAAGCAGTACATAAAATTAAATGTTTTGTCATCTATCCATGCCCATAGTTATTTTAATGAGGAAGACTAACATGGACAGTGAGTTTAGAAAAGAAATATTGAATATCAAATAGCATATATATATATATATATATATATATATATATATATATATATATATATGCATGTATGCATGTGGACTTAAGAACTTATTTGTCTGCATGCATGTATTACGTGTGAGTAAATAAATGTATGTATATACACACAGCAAATTGGTGGAATATGAATACAACCTAGGGGTTGGACTATAAAGCCCTTGCTACCAGCTTGGCACACTTAGATCAGCACTATCTATCTATATTCCTAGCTTTGAGACTGTTGTTAGTCACTGGCATATTGCCTTGGGCACTCATGGCCAAGTATAGGTATGATCCAGTGCATTTGGCTTCATATACAGTTTCAATGGTGGTAAGTGGTACATTTATTCATCTTTCAATCCCAGTTATAAAGTAGTTAACTGCTAGGTAGAAAGTCATTTGATTTGTCTGAGCAACTGGGGGCTTGCCATTTCTAGAGCTAATTTTAAGGACGTAGGGGGCAGAAGCAGAACAGGCCGCATAACCGCTATTATAGCATTCCTTCATAGGATTACTCATATCTCCCTCCCTGATAAGAACAAAGAATCAAAGGTAATGCCATGTGCAAGCTTCACTTTGTACTGCAGCTTCATATTCAGGGTGACTCTTACAGAACAAACGCCTTAGGAGGCTTTTGTGGGAAGAAAACATGTGTAGAATGATTGTAACCTTATTTGCTATCTCATTCTAAACTGGTGTTCTTCTACTTTAGGATGAGTTTAACTGCCATGGATCTGCAATGGCATGCTAAAATCTCCTATGGCAATTGTGTTTTTTATCAATTTCTCTTGCTACTTCTAATGGATTTTCTTTATACATTTTTCATGAAATGTAATTTGTCAGCTAAAGGTTCATGAACATTGCTGGCTTTTTTATGCGTTTGTATCTTTTCATCAATAATAAACTATTTTTCTGCACTCTAGGATATTCACTAGGATTACTCCTTTATTCTTCCTGATACTAATTTTATCATACCAATTTTCAGCTTACATTTGGTTTGACAAATCTATCCTCATCATCATACTTTTAGTCTATCTTTTAAATTTGTTTTGTGTTTGGATGTTTTTCAATAGTACATTACTAAGAGATTTTATTACACAGTATGTAGTAAAGTGACCTCTAAATTGAAGTTATACTTTTACATATGTATATGTATATATATATATATATATATATATATATATATATATATATATTTCCTTGTTTCTTATATCTATAAATTCTATTGTTTTAGTTATATTTTCAGCTAATATGTATGCCTTTTGTTATAAATGTTAAATGTTTAATCTTTGTCATAAAAATAATTTAAGATTATAACTTTAGAAACATATAATAGAACAACACTGAAAGAAATAAAAGTTAGCATTTAATCATGATTAGTAGTTATTCATCTTGAGTATGCAACAGTGTGTGTGTGTGTGTGTGTGTGTGTGTGTGTGTGCGTGCATAATTTAATTAAAAAGTTCTTTATCTTTTAGTTTGTTTTGTCTTATTCAGTTGATTTTTTAGGTTATTTGAACTTCAGGACCTCAATATGGGATGAACATAGGGTTTTGAGTCAATATTTATGTTTAAGTAATTAGTCCAAATTTTGTTTCTTTTTGTGTGTTTTAATCTCAAGTTGTCACAATTTATGCTGCTTTCACAGGAAAAGAATTAAATAACCGAATATACAATTTTTAAAATGTAAGTAGATTTATCATATGTTTTATATACTCAAATTGTCTGTATTTGCTACAGTTTTAAATCCTAATATTTACTTGACATATTTTAGCTCTTTACTAGTTCCATAGATACTTAGGGTTTTAAAAAAGATGGGATGCAATTAAATTTTGTCCTTAGGATTATTATTTTTCAATATGTTTATATTTTCTCTATGATTGTTAAATCTTAAAGACTATTTACTGTTATTATTTAATGAACAGTGATTTTTAAACAAAATATATATAATTTTAATTTTTTGCATCAATTATTTATAAAATGTCTTTAAATTCTCTGCTTTATTCCTGCAATGCAGTTCCTGTATTAAATATAATTCTTTACCCAAAAGCTGATCATGTGAATATGCACTGAAGGGTTGTAAATATTGTTTTGTTTTTTGCTTTTGTTTTTCTTTTTATCTGAGTGTGGTTTTTATTAGAAAACTCATATGTCTCCAAGATTTCTTTTATTCTCTTAAATGTCGTTATTTTTTCTTTAAATATAGTAATTTGAGTTCATTTTTCTTATGATTCTTCTGCATTTTAAATAATACTTTTCTAAGCTGCTGGCTTACTGTTGTAGATAGCCTTGGGACTAATTATATTTGATGTTAATTCTATTCTCCTGTGAGTGGTTGTGAGCAAAGAATGAGTCAGCACTCAGGTGATTTCCTCAAAACCTGCTTCCCACCTTAATTTGTAAAATAAAGGAGAGGCAGATAAAATGAAAGTTTGAGCAGAAGGTGGAGAGAGAGAAGAATGAGAAAATGGAACAGAGAGAGGATGCAGAGGAGGAGGAAGATGAAGAAAAGCAGAGCAGAAGCATATGGCCTGGAGAAAGTGCAAGTTATAAGGGGTCTCATAGATGTGGAAGATGGTAGTGTAGCGGGAGATCTGCCCAATTTAGGTGCACAGCATGTAATCATATTAATGATTACATGTTAATCATTAATGAGTTGTGTATTCATTACCAGGACATTTTTGGGAGGAGATTTACTGCAACAAAATGGCACCCAATGTCTTGATTTGAGTTCAACTAACCTGAGATAAAATTTCACTCCCCACCTTTCCTCCCCCATCTCCAAACAGGAACACAGACAACTCGGATCTTTTCACACTCAGCTTCTCCTTGTGAATAAATAATTGGGAGAAAAAGGTACAAAGTTCTCCAGGGGAGGTAATGCATATCTATAAAGAGAGAAACATAACTTTTTGATACTTGAAGAAGGTATAAAGATATATTGCTCTAATAAGTCTCATGGGATACTCATATTCTATCTAATGTGGGCTCCACAGGAATTTTGGGTTTAATCCTGGTGTGACAAGCTGCCTCTTATAAGCAGGTGTAGTACCTAAAGATGCAAAATTTCACCTGTGGTTCAGAAACAGATAGGGAATATTAGTCACTGACTCCAAGTAGAGAGAGCAGTGATAATCACCTGCTATGAACAGGTATTAATTAATAGAAGTCTGTGGCTCTAGTTAGAGAGCATAACAGATTATTATAATAGGTATTAAATAAATATCTGTAGCTCAATTTAGAGAGTACCCTAATAAGTCTTACAGGATACTCATATTCTGTCTAATGTGGGCTCCACAGGAATTTTGGGTTTAAATTCTTGTTTGAAAAGCTGCTTTTGAAAAGGAAAGGAAATGAAAGAGGAAAGGAAAGGAAAGAGGAAAGGAATGGAAAGAGGAGAGGAATGGAAAGAGGAGAGGAGAGGAAAGGAAAGAGGAGATGAGAGGAAAAAGGAGAGGAAAGGAGAGGAAATATGAGAGGAGAGGAAAGAAGATAGAAAAGAAAGAGGAAAGGAAAGAGAAAAGGAAAGGAAAGGAAAGGAAAGGAAAGGAAAGGAAAGGAAAGGAAAGAAAGGAAAGGAAAGGAAAGGAAAGGAAAGGAAAGGAAAGGAAAGGAAGGAAAGGAAAATAGAAGTGTAAATCAGTTGTTTTAAAGATGGTATAGTAAAGTCTGCAGGAGACACATATTCTGTCTAAAGTGGGCCCCACAGGAATTTTGGGTTTAAATCCTGACATGACAAGTTAAAAAGGACCAAATAGGATAAAATGTGTGTGATTTTGAGTATTGTGGTGGTTTTATTGTTCCTCTGGGACAGAGGGTAAGCTACAGGTTTTCCTGGTTACCAGCTGAAGTATATGTTGATTTTGTGAAAAGGTTTTGTCTTTGTGGTTTTGGAAAAGGTGATTAAGGTATATACACCTTCCAGAGTGATATGGATCAGATTTGATAGAGATCCCCTGAGAACTAGATTCCAAAGAATCAAACAAAAAGTTCATCTTGATGATATTAATTTTTTTTGAAATTTATATATTACAGAGTATACAGCCTTGCTGAATTTCATCTTCAGACATGCTGAACTGACCTGCCTAAATGTGGGGCTGTGGGTGTGTGGGAAAGAGAGGAGTGTGTGAGTGCCCACATCCTGTCAGAGTTCCTGTGCTCTGAGCAGGCAAACGCAGTAGGACTGCCAGACTCTTTCTATGTGGCCAAAGGTGGGCATCTGTCTGTGTGAAGCCACTGACCCCACATGGCAGGGGGTGGACAAGGGGCAGCCCCCAGTACCAAGTTCTCAGTCTCTTGATACAGCAGAGGAGCTAAGAACAGAGTAGAGGCCGGGGCGGTACTGGGCCCTAGAGATAAGGGAAGAGGGGGCAGGGGGAAAGAGAGAGAGAGACTGACTGGCCATGGTCATGTAGATGTGGGGGGAGGGAAAGAGAGAGAGAGCTAGACAAAGGTGAAAAGCTTAAAGAGTAAGAAAGGTGAATGCTTAAGAGAGAGGTAGGAAGGGAAAGAGAGAGAGAAGAGTTAGAGTGTAAGAAAGGTGAAAGCGAAAGAGAGCAAGGAGGAGCCAACAGCTCCTCTTATAGTGGGCTTGCTATCTTCTGTTGCTACTTAACTGTGGAGGAGTCTAGCCAGAATGACAGAAGCTTGGGACATCGTCTATGTGATTGCTAGCCACATTCTTCTCTTGTGGGGGCTGTGGGGGCGGTAACTTCACAGGAGCCGGGGGTCTAGGAGACATGTTCAAACGCCTACCATCCCATGTAGGTAGACATTACTACCCATTGGGTCCCACAGGGTTCAAGACCTCAGCTTGACTGGAGACCAGGATGTCTGAGCATAGCCCATTGCCCCACACCTGAACTCCTGTTGTCTTGATTTTTCTTCTAGATCCAGTCAGAACACAGACATCAGAGACTAATACAATAACTGGTGTGGCCTTCTTAAAGCAAACTAACTTCCCCATTTCGCTACCCTTCCCCTTCCCTTCAAAAATATCTCAACATTCATATTCAGCTTGAAGAAGTTTTGAAGAGTTGTCATCCCAGTTCCCTAAGATTTGGGGCTAGGGTTGGTTATTATAGGTTGTCTTTGATACTAAAAATTTTGAAGTACAAGGGTTAGACCCAGTTCTTTGTTCTTTATCTTTGTTACACAAATTTGCCACACTAGTTTTTGTAGGCTTAGTTTTTGTTTTTGTTTTTGTTTTTTTTTTCTTCTCAAAACCTATTTTAATAGGGGCTCTTAAATGCTTTCACCTTCCTTCTTGCCCACAAACCAAATTTAGGGAGAAGTATGGTTAATATGACAAGGGAGATGTAGACCTCTTTAGAAGTTGGTTCTTTGAAGTAATTCCAATCTTAATTGTCAGGATATGAGCAGACCAGTCCAAAAGATCAAACATGAGTCAATAGTGGCAGACTTGAAACACAAATCTGAAGCAACTGCTTGATCCAAAAGACACTGACTGTGACGATGTACAGAATCAACATTGAATGTGCGAAAGCAGCAAGAAGCAGCCAGACTACCATAAGATGTTCCGTGGCACATTTCTCTGTAGGCAGTCATGACGAGCAAAGGGCAGTAAAGGCCAGCAAAGCACGGCAAGGTGAACCAGTGCAAACATGCTGCCAATGAAGACTGTGACATGTTACAAGGTGAGCATCTCACGGTCTGTGGGGTTATATCTATATTCTTTGTAAATACTCCCTTTATCGGCTCCAGGAAATCATCACATGCCCCTTCTCAAGACAGTTTTCAGAAAAACAGTACATATTCTCCGAAAACATCCTCTCCTGTGTCTGCTTCAGCAAAACATTGTCTCACATGTCTGCTTCAGCAAAATGGCTAAAGTATAAGGTCTTATAAGGCAGATTCCAGATAATCATCCCATGATACAACTCAGTTCTCCAAAGAAAGCAGAAATGTCCATTTCAAGTTTTGTTTAGGTATTCTCTAATTATTGCAAACTGTTGAATATGGAATTACAATTTTGTAGGAAAGGACCTCCAATTGCTCTTTTTTGGCTATACCCTGTCACTTGGGGTTCTTCGGGACTTTCCTTCAGTCTTATGAAGGTGACCTTTCATGAAACAACTAAGTGAACTTGGGGCGTTTCTGAGTTATTCCCTTTTGTCCCCCTTTACCATTCTGCTTTACAAATCTGTGTCTTTAACTCCTCCCTGTAGTGTTTCAATGACAGCTGGATGCGACTGCCCTTTCCTGCTAGGCTTTCCTTCCCCTGTGCAGACTGTGTGATTTAGGGTGTATTTCTAGAAAATTAGAAGCCTCTACTTTATTTCTCCTTTCTCACAGATCATGGCTACTCACTGTTGAATGTCAGTTCTCTGTAATCAACAAATGCACTCATTTTCCCTCGGGACTAACATTTAAGCAAGAACAAATCCAGGCCAAGGTAATCCTCTTAAAAAATTATGACTTTTAGCTTTTTGTATAAAAGGTTTATATAAAAAGAACATAAACATCATTCAAATTACCATTTTATCAATATTAGTGCTATATTGCAGTTGACTTGATAATGAAGGATACACCCTTGTGTTTTATATAGCTCATCTGATTTTTATGCTATGATTAATTTTGTTTTACGACAGGAGTTTCACCCTGTGTCCTATGCTTGGATGAATCTGTTTCACTGTCCCAGTACTGATGTTTATAGGAGTAACTAAAGGATCAAAATTTTTTCCTGCTTGCACTGAAAGAACCTGTGTAAAGATTCTTTCTGCAATATTCACTATATGTCACAAAACTGCTTAAAGTATTTGCTTGTTGAAACCACCTTTTTTTCTTCCAATGCTTCTGCATGTTTTCACCTTCACAATGAACTCTTAAGAGGAAATCTTTTGTCTTGTCTGTTTGTGAAAACAGATATCATCTACAGATTTTTATAACTCTTAAAATTAATAAACATTAATGAAATAGAATCATTGAGAAGGAGCTTCTTAACAAATATATATCATCTAATATCTTATTAAGATGTACACTTGATATTATTCATCGCATAAAGATATTAGGCAACATGGCATATTATATAGAGAGATATAGTATTTACATCAATGTATAAGATACACTTCACAATATCTTAAGGAATAAGAATATTCTCCCAACAACTTAGATTTACAAAATAAATTAAGATAAATTTAACAGTTCTTTGATGATCATGATAATACTATTCAACATGAACTAACTATTCAGCAGTGATATCATATCTAGACAAAATTTCCTATGTCAAACTATGGAAATATTTTTTAAAATGATAATTGGTAACATTATAATTAACTTATAAACATTACAATGTAATTATCTCCCTGTAATTATTTCCATTGTATCTTAGAAAGGGTTTCTATTCCTGCACAAATATCATAACCAAGAAGCAAGTTGGGGAGGAAAGGGTTTATTCAGCTTACACTTCCTTCAACAAAGGAAGTCAGGACTGGAACTCATGCAGGTCAGAAAGCAGGAGCTGATGCAGAGGCCATGGAGTGATGTTCTTTACTGGCTTGCTTGCTTCCCCTGGCTTGCTCAGCTTGCTTTCTTATAAAACCCAAGACTACCTTCCCAGAGATGGTCCCACCCACAAGGGGCCCTCCCCCCTTGATCACTAATTGAGAAAATGCCCCACAGCTAGATCTCATGGAGGAACTTCCCCAGCTGAAGCTCCTTTTTCCATGATAACTCCAGCCTGTGTCAAGTTGACACATAAAACCAGCCAGTACACATTGCTTATTCAAATCAATAAAGAAACTCCTGGTCCAAAATTTCAAGGGCCCCCATTTCACATATTTTACCACTAATTAAGAAATGAGAATTTTAGATGTAAAATAACTAATATAGTTTAAGCACATTTTGCTTTATACTGTCTTATATAAGTTAATATGTTTTAACAGTTGACATTTTAAATAATGAGTACATTATTTAAAAGTGTATATGAATTTTTCAAACTAAGTAATAACAGCACAAGATTATTTATAAAATGCAGGAATGCATAAATCTTAACTGGCCACACTGGGCTGCTCTAGAGAGAAACCTCTGGCATTTCAGAGACAACAGATTTTGACAATGACTAACATTTTTCCAAGTTTCTGATTATTTGCAAAACAATAACCATTTGGGCAGTGGTTAATTGTTTCTCTTCAAACATTTGACACATTCTTCATTACTTTTAGTGAATGTGAGTCTTTTACTAAACCACAATTATAATTAAGACTGATGAAATCATTAGGCTTGATGTAAACATTAAGTTTATCCAAATAGAGTTTGGCAACATTTTAAAGGTCTTCTGTCTGGATCATTCAATGTTTAATTATTTGTTGTGGGTGCTGAGTTCCAGAATGATTGTTGTAATTTGTCATTATGTTCTACTCCCATAAGACACCTAATTTTATTTATATCTGAGTCACACTCATTAAATATTTTCAAATATTACTTGTTTTTCAAATATTACTTTTTAAAACCATTAGTACATCTCTTGTATTATAAACATAGACGATGTCAAGAAGTACAGTGAGTCTAGTCACTTGCTGATTTAACAAGTAATTGTCTCATAGGACAAAGATGAGATCAGACCATTTTTCCTGACAATTTTCAAGCATTTTACAGTCTAAGTCACATATAAGAGACTGCTGTATATGCAGAGTAAAACACAAATGTGCACCTGAACTAGGTGGGTTGGGGATTTATTCTTTTGATTTTTTTTTTTAATCGTATGTGCTTTGAATGTAGGTAGATGCAGGCCTTTTAATAGTTAAACCCTATGTTTGGAGGTACAATTGTACTTGTCAAATTTGTGTGCATTATGAATAATGATTTTATAAAGAATATGGAATCTTGCTAGGCAGAGTTTCTTTTTTTTAAGCATATAAGCTAAGCAAGCTGTTACAGTTCTCACTTCAGAGGGCCTTCTGCAGAAAATTCTGACAGGCAGAAAGCTGGGTTTTATGTCTTGGTTTTGTTTTCTAGATGGGAATGCTGAAAGGCCTTTATTCAGTGGAGTTCAAAGTCAAATTTTAAAATGACAATAAACAGAAGCACCCTCTTTCAGAAAAGTCTAGTAGAGCTTATTGAACAGTTTGCTTATTATCTGTGCTTAATCTCCACATTTAATAAAAAGGATCACAGTATGGGATGGCAGCCAATGGGTTCATTTTAGTGAGTGTGTGGACACTTCAAAAATAAATTAAAAACTTTATTTAAAACATATTGCATTCTCCTTTCCAAAGTACTCTGTGATGGAGATAATATTGATAGCCTACAATATTTCAGGACATTAAAAATATCCTTTCTCAACAAACTGATTTTGAAAATAATTAATTTTGAGACATAATTTTAAATATTTTAAATAACTTAGTTTTATGTATACTTTTTGGTTGTTGTATTTATATTTGTATTGTTATTGAAGTAGATTCTAATTTCTCATAAAACCTATCCTGCATATGGCTTCCCCTCCCAGTAATTATGTCAGTTACACCCTACCTTCCATGAAAACTAGTTCTATGCCATTTCTCTTTGTCATTAGAAAACAAACAGGTTTCTAAGTGAAAATAATAAGATGACATAAGATAAAATAAAATAAAACATAAGATAAAACAAAGGGAAACACATTGGAATTGAATCAAGAAGAAGAAAAGGAGCCAAAGAGAATGCTCAAAACTGAGAGGACCACTCATTCCCATACTCAGGAATTCCATAAAAACACTAACCTACCTAACCTAGAAGCTATATGTGCAAAACGCTTGGTGCAGACCCCATGCATGCTGCCTCAGTTTGTGTGTGTTCATATGAGCTTTGATGATGTTGTGAGAAGGCTGTTTCTTCTTGTCCTCCCTCTTTCTCCTCTGGCTCTTATATTCTTTCATCCTTATTTCTGTAGGGTGCCCTGTGCCTTAAGGAGAGGTATTTGATGAAGACAAACTGTTTAGGGCTGAGTATCCCAAAGTCTCTTTATAATGTTTGGCCTATCTAGTCTCAGGTTCTTTGTCAAAAAAGCAGTGTCAAGAATCGATTCTCTCCCATAGATTGGGCTTTGATTTTAATCAGATATTGATTTGTTACTCTCACAAGCTTTGAGTCACCATTGCTCTAGCATATCTACTAGGAAGGACAGCACAATGAAACAAATGGTATGTGGCTGGATTTGTTCACAGTACCATTCAGTACAAGGGTTGCTAGAAAGTAAGGCTAAAGGCTACCAGCTTGACTTCGCTGTGTTCATTCAGCAATGGGGACTTTTTCTCTGCTTGTGTAGAACAATAGTCTCAGAAGTAGCCTGAGTTATTTAGGTATTCTAATTGGACCCCTTTGGGCAACAACTAATTTAGATGTAACATGATACCATTATGGACACTTCATTTGGTGAAAAGGGAAGCCCAGTTGGGGCCCTATTTTTTTAATTTTTTAAAATATTTATTTATTTAAATCACCTTCAAATATGTATATATTTTACCAAGTTTCAACTTTATCAGGTTTTGGTTCTACCCTTCAAATGGCCGTTAATTTTAGCTGATCCTCTGGATATTCCTTTCCTCTTCTCTCTCTACCTTGCCCCTTCTCAGTTTATCGTCCCTTTCCAACACCACCCACCTACTTTATGGTTATATATATATATATATATACATATATATATATATATGTATATATATATATTCTATTAACCTTTCTTAATTATATATATATATATATATATATATATATATATATATATATATATATATCTTCTCCTGCTCAACCATCAACCTTCTGCTAAACCTAAATTCTATGGATATACAGACTGTAGTTTGATTGTGTATTAGTTAGGGTTCTCTAGAATCACAGAACTTACGGAGTGAAGGAATTTATTGATGACTTACAGTCTGCAGTCCAATTCTCAACAGTGGGTTCAGTAATAGCTATGAATGGAAGTCCAAGGATCTAGCAGTTACTCAGTCCCACATGGCAAACAGGTGAAGGAGCGAGAACTAGTCTCCCTTCTTCCAGTGTCCTTATATGATCTCCAGCAGAAGGTGTAGCCCAGATTCAAGATATGTGCCATCACACTCTTAATAGGTTAAAGGTGTGTGCCATCACACCTTTAATCCCAGATGATCTTGAGCTCAGATCTCTCTGTCTTAATCTTCTGGAATCCATAGCCATTATGCTATCAAGATCTCTATACCAAGATCCAGATCAGAAACTTCTATCTCCAAGCCTCCAAGTTAGGGTCACTGGTGAGCTTTCCAATTCTGGATTGTAGTTCATTCCAAATATAGTCAAGTTAACAACCAGAGATAGCCACTACAGATTGTCATTTACTTAACAGTTAATATCCCTGTAGAGGGAAATAAACTATCATCTGTTATTACTGGGTCTGGGTTACCTCACAAAAGTTCATTTTTTTGGTCCATTCACTGACTTGTGAATTTCAATTTATCATTTTTTTTATAGTTGAGAAATGCTCTATTGTGTAAATTTTCTACTTTTTCTTTATTTTCTTTCTTTGTTTCCAATTTCAGGCTATTAAGAATAGAGAAAAAAAAGGTATTAGAGAAAGTGCCTCCTTGATATGATGAAAGGTTCTTTGGGTACACACTCAAGAGTTAGTATAGCTGGATCATGGGGTAGATTGTTTCACACCTTCCTGAGGAACTGCCAATTGATTTTATCACTATAAAATGACTGTATAAGATTGTGTACCTATCAGCTATGGATGAATGTTCCCCTTATTTTATATCTATGCCAGTATGAGTTGTCACTTATATTAATGATCTTAGGCATTTTTTGAGAAGTATAATTTGAAATTAGAAAGTAGTTTTGATTTGTATTACCCTGATGACTACTCTTTAAATGTTTTGCAACCATTTGAGATTCTTCTTTTTAAAGTTCTCTGTTTATATCAGTATTCTATTTTGAAATTGGGTTATTTATTTTTGTAATATATAGAATTTTATTTCCTTAAATGTTTTGGATATTAGCCCTATATTAAATGTGCAGTTGGTACATATCGTTTTTTGCATTGCTGCCACTTGTCCAATTGAAGTTGTCTTTTGCTGTGCAGAAGCTCTTAAGTTTCATGACATACAACTTACTAATTGTCAATCTCAATGACTATGCTAATGGTACACTCTGTTTAGAAAGTCTTTTCCTGTAAATATCCATCAGATTTATTTGGTTTAAAACATCAGTTACCTCCAAAATTTTTTGTTTTAGATTTTGTCAAGGTGACCTGTCTTTGGCAAGAGTGAGATATTGAAGTCTCTCACTATCAATGTGTGAGGTAAATATGTCACTTTTATACAGAATATGTAGTGCTTCTGATTATATTTCTTTGAAGTCTATTTTTTCAAATATTAAAATGACCATACTAGAGTGATTTTATATTCAATTGCTTGGAATTTCTTTTTCAAACTCTTGACCCTAAAGTGCTATATACCCTAATATATTCAAGTGTTTTTCAGATGTTTCAGGGTGCTTCAGAAGGATTGATCCTGAGTTCACATTCATTTTGTTAGTTTTGTCGTTTTATAGGGTAATTGAATGCATTGATGTTGAGATATATGAATGAGAAGTGCATGATTAACATTGGTACTTTGTTCTGTGGTGTGTGGGTATTTTTCACATGAGGTATGTTTGTGTGTGTGTGTGTGTGTGTGTGTGTGTGTGTGTGTGTGTGTGTTTGTTTTTTTCCACTTTTTGACTTTCTGGTCTGAGATTATTTCTTGTGTTTTCTTGGGTGTGGTTTACCTTTTTAGGTTGGAATTTTCTTTCTAGCATCTTTTGTAGGGCTTGGTTTTAGATAGATATTGCACAAACTTAATTTCATTGTGGAATATCTTATTTCCTACTTTGGTGAATAGAATAGTCTGGGATGTCATCTATTGTCCCTTTGAGTCTGTAGAACATCTCTCTAGGTCCTTCTGAGTTTTAGAGATTCTGTTTAGAATTCAGGTGTGGTCCTGTTAGGTCTTCCTTTATATCTTACTTGGTGTTTTTCCTCTGTAGTTTTTTGCATTATTTCTTTGTTCTGAGCATTTAATGGTGCTATGAATATTGTGGGCCAAGTGGGAATTTTTTTTCTGGTTTAGTCTGCTTGTTATACTATATGCTTCTAGTAGCTTGATAGACAATTCTTTAAGTTAGGGCATTTTCTCCTTTGATTTTGTTGAAAATATTTTCTGTGCTTTTAATCTTCATTTCTTTTCCTTCCTGTATTTATATTATTCTTAGATTTGATCATTTTATACTCTTTCAGTTTCCTGAATGGCTCATGCCTAGATTATTATTTTTTTTAACATTTTCTCTGACCATCTTTTTCTATTGTTTCTTCATTGTCTGAGACTCTCTTATATTTCTTGCATTCTGTCAGTGAGGCTTACTTCTGAGGTTTCTGTTTGATTTTCCTAAATTTTAATTCCATATTTATCTGAGTTTGTGTTTTCTAGGTTGGTTCTATTTCCATTTTCTAGTCCTGAACTCTCCTATTCATTTCCTACTACTGTTTGTCTTTCCATGGACTGTTAAGAGATTTAATCATTTCCTCATTAAGATCCTGTATCATATTCATGGAGGATATTTTAAGGTCTTTTTCTTGTTCTTCAGCTATGTTACAATATTCAACTCCTACTATGGTAGGATTGCTGGACTCTAGTGGAGATATATATGCAGTTAGGTTATCTGCTTCTCTGGCTCTAGTCAGTATTTTGACATGGAACAGTGATAAGTTTGACCATGCTATAAATGAATGATGTTTTCCTGTAATTTTTGAGGTATTTTTGTGTTTCCTCTTCTATGTTCTCCTGTATTTATTTAAGGGAGTTATTTTTGTCCTTTTTCAAGTCCTTTATCATAATCATGAGATGTGATTTTAAGTCAGAGTCTTTGTTTTCTGATGTGTTGGTATTCAGGGTTTGCTGTGATGGGAGAACTGGGTTCTGATGATGCCAAGTAGCCTTGGTTTCTGTTGTTTATGTTCTTGCCCTTGCCTCTTGCCATCTGGTTATCTCTGGTGTTAACTGGTCTTGCTGTCTTTGACTGTGGTTTGTCCCTCCTGTAAGCCTGTGTGTCAGTACTCCTGGTAGACCAGTTCTCTCTGTAAGGATTTTGGATATGGAGAGCTGTGGCATAGGGTCAGTTACAGGGTGCATATAGAAACCAGAAGGATCCCGACCTCGGCTATTCTTAGTTCCTGTGTTCTGAGGGCCCTGGGAGGGTCCCTCTTGGACCAGGAATTTGAACAGAAGTGGTGATCTTCCCTGTGATCACAGGCTTGTGGGCACTCCCCAGCTCTCTCATGCCATAGCACACGATCAGCTCTGGGTGCAGAGGAAGACCTGAAGGCTCCTGTCTCAGGCAGCTCCTCCATTCCTATGTGCTGAGGGTCCCTCTGAGCAGAAGTGGTGGTCTTACTTGCACTTATAGGCTTGTCTAAACACCTGGGAGTCTAGCTTTCTCTCAGTGGTATTTAGGTATGCAGATTATGGCATAGCATCAGCTCTGGGCTCTGTGGCACAGGATCAACTCTGGGTGCAGACCCTAACCTGAAGGCTGAAGGGATGATGCTAAAACTCATTTGTAGTAATCTGTTAAGATTACCTTGAGAATTTTAGAAAATATAATGAAAATCATGGGCACACACATCTGTATGCAGCCCATTTAGCTTCCTAAGGATTAGTCGTTTACAGAAAGATGATTTTTAAATTCCTTTTTTTTTTGGCGGGGGGGGGGGGTTCGAGACAGGGTTTCTCTGTAGCCCTGGTTGTCCTGGACCTCACTTTGTAGACCAGGCTGGCCTCGAACTCAAAAATCTGCCTACCTCTGCCTCCCAAGTTCTGGGATTAAAGGCGTACAATTTTCTCTGTGCCCACAAAGCAGGGGAAACTTAAAGTATCGTTACTGATGATATAAAAGATTTGATAGTATACTCACTTAAGAAAGGTTAAGGTAAGCCAGGCGTGATGGCGCACGCCTTTAATCCCAGCGCTTGGGAGGCAGAGGCAGGCGGATTTCTGAGTTCCAGGCCAGCCTGGTCTACAAAGTGAGTTCCAGGACAGCCAGGGCTATACAGAGAAACCCTGTCTCGAAAAAACAAAAAAACAAAAAAAACCCAAAAAAACAAAAAAAAACAAAAAAAAAAAGAAAGAAAGGTTAAGGTATACAAAGTACAATTTTGCTAAAGTTTGTGACTGCTAGGTAAATAGTGTACTAATCTGTCTTGTTAGAAACTAGAAGAAAAATATTTTGTATCATAATTGAAGTTGTGGTTGCTTTTTACTAATAATTATTTACCAAGATTCATGCTTAATTTTGCTCCATTTTCAGAATGAAAGATGATAGCTCTTACTTACAAGTAATCATTCCATACCAAAAACATGTCTCTAAAGAATAGCTTAATGGTGCAGTAGAGGATCACAGTCACTATTTAGCTCCAGCATTTGTGTCCTTATAACAAAATAAACAGTCATAATCCTGTCAGGTTGGCATAAAGGATCTAAGTAACAAGTACTTATATAATTCTTTGCTGTGTAAACCTTCTACCTGCCCAAGTGCCTAGCTTTGTGAACTCCTATATTTGTTTAATTTGTTCACAGCATAACCTGGATGAGGTTCTGAAAGAAATTTAAAGATAACATGTGTAGAATATAGAACCTTAACATATGTTTAAATTAGTAAAATCTACTATTCACAGCCACCTCTTCTTTGAGCATTAATCAAAGCCAGATGTGCATTATTATTAAAGAGATTTTCCTTTATTAATCTCTTAGGTGTGTTTTGATTTTAACAAAAATCCTTTAAATTAATTTGTGCATTAGGGTAAAAGTCAATAAGGAATTGTAAAGGATCAAAGAGTATGAATACTTAAAAATTATACTTTTTTTCCTAAAGGAGAATGTTATTAATGCTTGATAATAATTAATTTTCAAAGAGAAAGTTGAATTGCATGTGCATAAATATGTGATTTTCTTTTATAATTGCTATGCAAAATAATAAAACAATTATATGACATCAAAATATAAATTTTTATTTGTTCATTAAATTGTAGGTGAAAATAGCTTAATAAGACTTACCACTTTACAGAAACTATTTCAAGTAATTATTTCTTATGACTGTATTTCTGAAGAAGTAGAAGAAACATTGGTCTAGAAGAAAAATTAGTAATATTTTTCTAAGTAAGTTTTTAAGATGGGTTTCATAATTTTATGTGGAATTTATTTTTCTCCCTTAATTGCCTTGGTTATTTTATGCTGAAGAAAATAATAAGATAAAATACAAATAGTTTAGCTTATCAATCAAAATAATAAAATGTGCTGCCCTGAAATTTTCCATGATAATTTTGGAAATATATTTAAAAGTGATCATTATACTCTATTTAATTATGAATAAAAAATCTATTATAGACTAAACAAGAAGAAAATTGTAATTGTTTTTATCTACAGCTTTCGGTGATTCATATTTTCTAGAGATTTCTTTTTCCTGTTTAAAGAAATCAAATAATTGTGTTCTCTTGACCTTTCCCTTTATTTTTAAGGCAATGCTAGAAGGTGTTTATGTAAAGGAACTAATTGTCCCTGATGGCTTGATTCACATTGATTTCCTCCTTCAAAAGATCCTTTTGTTTAAACCATAAAATTAGCAACTCATTACATGTTCCCTTGTTCAGTCCTGGCTCCAGGCAAAATTGTGCTCTTCAAAAGGTTGTCCATGATCCTCTTCCTTTTGCCTTTTATATACCATTACTTCTTTGTAAGTTGCTTCTAACTCTGGTATCCTAACTCACTTACAGAAGGTGGAAAGCCTAAGTGTAAACATAACCCAATGATTTTTCTTTTATCTTTACTTTTAGAATCATGGTTCTCTTCCAAATTTTTAAAAGAAAGTTTTTACACCCCACAGTCAAGAACTCTGACTCATAATAGTTCCTGTGTGAAAGAATTGCATGGACAAAAATGGAGAAAAGCCTGGGGAAAAGGAGATCCGGTGACAGGCCCAAATTAGGATTCAGCTTATGAGGAGACCCCAAGGCCTAACACTATTACTGAAGTTATTGTGTGCTCACAAAAGGGGACTATCACGACTGTCCTCCAAAACACCCAACAAGCAATTTAAAGAGTCAGATGCAGCGATTTACTCCCAACCAATGGACAGAAGCTGCTAACCCCTGTGGTTGAATTAGGGAAAAGCTGGAAGAAACTGAGGAGGATCTTGACTCTATAGGAAGACCAGCAGTCTCAACTAATCTGGACCCCCAGAGATCTCTCAGACACTGAGCCACCAAACAGGCAGCATACACCAGCTAATATGAGGCCTTCAACACATACACAGCAGAGGACTGCCAGGTCTGTACTCCGTCAGGAAAGAGTAACCAAACTCCCAAGAGATTGGAGTCAGCAGGGAATGGAGAGGTCTGGGTGTGCGTGTGGGTGTGGGGGGACTTTAGGGACAACCTCATGGAGATAGGGTGGGGGAGATAGGAGGTATGGGAGGTTGAACAGTCAGAAGGTGGACCAGGAGGGGGATAAAATCTAGACTGTAAAACAAGACTAAATAAAATTAAAAAAAAGAAAGTTTTTATAACTTTTAATAAACATAATATATTTAGTGATCCTAAAATCATAAGGAATCACTTTTATTAAGTCATGAACCTATAGTGGATAACTTCTTATATGATACTTCAATTTATTCCCATATATCTCAGTAAGTTCATATAATTCTGCAAAGTCTTCAGCATCTTGAACAACTATCAAGAGACTAAAAATTGGGAAGACAATGTTGCCTAAGTATTATCTATAAGTTTCATTTCATTTTTGTAGGTTAGATTTATCAGAATGAGAATGTATTTAAGTTCCAATGAAGAAATATTGACATCACTTATGTTCCAGTGTCAATTAGAAAGTACAGAAAGTTATTGGTATCAAATAGTTTGTATAATGGTGAAAATAAGACAGGGTTTTATGGCATCAAGTATTACCTTTGTTCTCACTTGAAGAAATAATAAAATATGAAAAATATGATGAACTTCACATAATTTACATTTGGTTTTCTAGTTTAATATAATGTATGTTTTAAAATATTTTCAAATATGTTTTGGATATTTTGGTGGTTATTGTAATATAGCCCGATGAATCTTCAATTTTGTTTTTATTAATTTTAGTTTCCTCTTTTTCAAATAGCCTGCATTTATATTTAATAGTACATTGCATTTGTGTGATGTGTACATGTTTTTTTGTTATTTTAATTCTGTAACTTCTGTCTCTGACTCTCTCTGTACTATTTTTCTTTATTAACTTCTGTTTCTGACTTTCTCTCTTTCTGTGTGTGTGTGTGTGTGTGTGTGTGTGTCTGTCTGTCTGTCTGTCTGTCTCTCTCTCTCTCTCTGTCTCTCTGTGGTATGTGTGTATGAGTGTGGGGGGTGACTGTAAGTTGCATGATATGCTAGGAAGTGAATTCTGGTCCTCTGGAAAAAAATAGCAAGTGCTTTTAGCTCTGAAGTTCCTGCTTTTATTCTTTCTTCCCATAATCTTGGTTGGAATTTTATTTTCCAATGTCTTGAATTTCATCATTGTCTTAGCTATTATTCTATTGCCGTGAAGAGAAACTATGACAAAGTAAACACTTATTAAAAAAAAATCAATTGGGGGTTTTCTTATACCTTCAGCAGGTTACCCATGATCATAATCATGGCAGAAAGCAGGCAGGCATGGTGCCGTAGTAGTTACATTCTTATCCACAGGCAGCAGGGGGAGACCAAGAGGTTGGACCTGACATGGACTTTTGAGACCTCAAAGCCTACCCTAGCAACACACCTTTTCTAGCAAGTCTACACCTACTAATTCTAAACAGTTATTCATCAGTGAACATAGAAATACATGAGCCTATGAAAGTCATGCTCATTAAAACAATTACAATCATTAAGCCATTTATTTGTAATCTTTTCTCCCCACTATGTTATTTAAAGATATGAATTTCTTCCATAGGACTAATGCAAAGCACTACCATTGTTTTTAGTGTGTTCACTGTTGCCATTTTGTTCCTGGTCTGAGTTTGCACATTAGTTATTTTAACTTTTTTTTTTCCTTATCCTTCTCTTCCATTTAAAGTCAGGCTACATATATTTTCTGTATGGCTGATTTTGTAGACATGAATTCCTTTAAAGTGTATCATAGAAAGTTTCTTTCTCTCCTTAAATTATGGCAGACACATTTCTGAATAAATTAGTTAAGGATGCTTTTTAAGGTCTTTAGAAACTTGGAAGACAGTGTTCCAAACATTTTTTGGCTTTGGACATTTCCTTTGAGAAGGTAGCTGCTAATCAAATGTCTTTGTTTTAATATGTGATTTGTGACGTTTCTCTTGCATCTTTCAATAACCTTTATTTGTTTGTCTGTATAATTTGGTGTTTTAATCATAAGTATATGACAAGTTTATTTTCTGGTCCTACTTATCTGTGTCCTGTGTGTTATTTATCTTTATGAGTATATTTAAATAAAGTATTTTTTTTTCCTTGGTGATGTGGTTCATGCCAATGACCTGAGATTCCTATGTTTATGCCTATAAATTATTCATTTTATGGTATCTCCAAATTCCTGAATATTCCTTTTATGTTCTTATTTTTTTTAATTTATGTTAGCTCTTCTACTTTAGTTTCAAGTTTCGATATTCTATTTTGATTTTATGCATTTCATTTGTAAGACTTTACCTTGCCTTTCTAAGTAGATGTTTAAATTTTCCATCTTCACTTTAGCTTGAGTTTTTGTCAGCACTTCTAACTATTAAATTCAGTTTTCTAATTCTTTATTGTATTCATAATTTGTCAGATAATTCCATAATTATATCCTCTTAAAATCAATTCATATGTTTTCTTGTATCTCTTTTGGATACATTGATTCTGTTTACAATTGTTCTTTTAAAGTCTGTGTCCAGATGTTCGTCTAGGTAATTGCCAATAGAGAACATTTTTATAGAACTAGTTATCATAGTAAGGAGGAATACAGTGTCTTTGTTGTTCATACTGTTTTTTATTCAATGTGATATAGATAAGTGGATTTCTTTAATTGGTCATGTGTCTATCATTATTCTACTCTGCTCATGTGATAATTTCTGTTTTTGCTATTGCTAGAACTTGATTGATTTCAGGTCATGTAGGAAGAAGGAATAAATCAATACAGCTGGTGTTCAATGCTGATAGTTTATTGGAGAAACTAGGGTGATTTCAATACTGTAGTAAGTGATATTAAATGAGGGCTGCATATATTATGTGGAAGTTTTCTGAAAGTGTTCCTGATGTGATTCTCTTAGCTAGTATTTGTGTGAAAAAGCAGTGTAAGGTAGACAACTGGATAGCTGTAAGACAGTAGACAATTGCTGCCCCATTCCTGATCTGAGCCCACAGCACTGTCCAGGGGAAACTGGTTCAGATTAAAGAGTAAAGCCTACAAAATTGGATTTTGGCTAGACTTGGGCCAAGAGATCTTGCAAAAGCAGTTTTGTTCTGCACTTAGATCAGAGGCATAAAGAGACAATGTGGTATGTGGATACTAAGGAAGCAAGAATGTATATGTGACCACCACTTTGATCTCTCTGTGCCTGAAGGAGTGGCACGGAGTGAGGACTTGTATCAGACTCAGAAAGAATGCACACAAAAGGGGCTTCTGACTGGGTCTGGACCTAACTTTAGAAGGATATTGGAGGACACAAGTCTGACTGAAATCAGAATTTCCATAAAAGCTTACATCTGTTCTTCTAGCCTAGGCTTGGAAGGACATCATGGAAGGTCATATAGAGTGACAGTCCTGGCTTAATTCCAAGCAAGAGAGTGGAATATGTCTGAGACTTCACTTGGAGTAGGGGCATGAGTAAAGAATATTATACACTTATAGAAATTGAGGGGTGGGGTGGAACTCCATCTGTCCCCCTGGAGTGAACTTGTGTTACAACTCTCTGCACACCAATCCAGACTGGAGAGAACTGGTCTCTCAGGAGTGCTGGCACACCTAACATCATAGGTGAGACCAGCACTACAGCCCCAACACTGGGCCCCAAGTTGGACCTGCCTGCAGTCCACAGGACCTAGGAAACTCAGAGCAGCCAGGGACATGATCCTTCCAGTTTTAATCTGCATGTTGGAATGGACGCTGTGCTGCTATTATCCATACCCCAATCCTATCCATAGAGGTCTAGTCTTCAAGGTGTGCTGACTTACCTAAGACCACTGGCTTACAGGCTCACAGGAAGGATAGTCTCGAGTCAGAGACAAAAAGACCAGCTAACACCAGAGATAACCAGATGGCAAGAGGCAAGCACAAGAGTATAAGCAAGAGAAACTAAGGCTACTTGGGATCATCAGCACCCAGTTCTCCCACCACCACAACCTCAGGATTCCCCAAAACAACTGAAAAGCAAGATTCCGATTTAAAACCATATCTCTTGATGATAATAGATGACTTTAAGAAGGACATAAATAGCGCCATTAAAGAAATACAGGAAAATACAGGTAAACAAGTAGAAGCCCTTAAAGAGGAAACAATTAAAAGTCCCTTAAAGAAATACAGGAAAACACACACAAAAAACAAAAACAGGTGACAAAATTGAACAAAACCATTTGGGACTTAAAAGTGTAAATAGAAACAATAAAGAAATAAAGGGAGCCAACCCTGGAGACAGAAAACCTAGAAATGAGATCTGGAGTCATAAATGCAAACATCACCAACAGAATACAAGACATAGAAGAGAGGATCTCAGGTGTAGATTATACAATAGAAAACATTGACACAACCATCAAAGAAAATGCAAAATGTAAAAATCTCATAATACAAACCACCGAGGACACAATGAAAGACCAAACCTAAAGATAATAGGCATAGAACAGAATGAAGATTCCCAACTCAAATGGACAGTAAACATCTTCAACAAAATTATAGAAAAAAATGTTCCCTAATCTAAAGAAAGAGATGCCCATGAACATACAAGAAGTCTACAGAAACCCAAATAGATTGGATCAAAAAAAATTCTTTCCATCACATAATAATCAAAACACGAAATGTACAAAACAAAGAAAGTATATTTAAAGCAGTAAGTGAAAAAGATCAAGTAACATATAAATGCAGACCGATCAGAATTACACTAGACTTCTCAACAAAGACTCTAAAACTCAAAAGATTCTGGGCAGGTGTCATACAGAACCTAAGAGAACAACAACAACAAAAAATGCCAGGCCAGGCTACAATACCCAGCAAATCTCTTGAGTACCATGCATGATGAAACCAGGATAATCCATGACAGAACCAAATTTAAACAATATCTTTGTACACATTCAGCTCTACACAGGATAATAGATGGAATACTCCAACACAAGGAGGGAAACCACACCCCCAAAAAGCAAGAACCTAATCTTTCAACAAACCCAAAAGAAAATAGTTATACAAACAAAATTCCAACTCAAACAGCAAAAATCACAGGAAGCAATAATCACTGGTCCTTAATATCTCTTAACATCAATGAATACAATTCTCCAATAAAAAGATATAGACTAACAGACTGGTTGCATAAACAGGACCAAGCATTTTACTGCATACAGGAAACACACCTAAGTGACAAAGACAGAACTACTTCAGAGAAGAAGTCTGGAAACAAACTTTCCAAGAAAATGGTCCCAAGAATCAAGCTGGCATAGCCATTCTAATATCAAATAATATTGACTTTCAACCAAAAATTATCAAAAAAAAGAAAGTTTATTTAATTATCATCCAGGGAAACATGCACCAAGAACTCTCAATTCAGAACCAAATCCAAGGGCAACCACATTCAAACAAACAAACAAACAAACAAACAAAAAACAAACAAAAAAAAAACAAAAAACAAACTTTGCTAAAGCTCAAAGAACACACTGACCCTCACAGAATAATAGTGGGAGACTTCAAACTTCCATCCCCTACTCTCAACAATGGACAGATCATGGAAACAGAAACTAAACACAGACACAGTGAAACTAATAGAAGTTATGAACCAAACAGATTTAATAGATATCTATAGAATATTTCATCCTAAAACAAAAGACTATACCTTCTTCTCAGGACCTGAAGGTACCTTCTCCAAGCAGGAGGAAATATGAAGACAAAGTGTAGAGCAGAGACTGAAGAAAAGGCCATCCAGAGACTGCCTCACCTAGGGATCCATCCCATACACAGCTACCAAAGCAGGACCCTATTGTGGATGCTAGGCAGTGCTTGCTGATAGAAGCATAATATGGCTGTTTTCTGAGAGGCTCTGCCAGAACCTGATGAACACAGAACAGGCAGAAACTTTCAGCCACCACTGGACTGAGCACATGTTCCCCGATGGAGGAGTTGGAGAATGGAGGGGGTTTGTAGCCCCATAGAGGGAGCAACAGGGTCAACCACCCTGACCCCCGGAGCTCCCAGGGACTGGACCACCAACCAATGAATACACATGGAGGGACCCATGGCTCTGACCACAGATGTGGCAGAGGATGTCCTTGTTGGATGCCAGTGGGAAGAGGAGCCCTTGGGTCTGAGGTTGTTCCATGACCCAGTGTAGGCTAATTCCAGGGACAAAAGACAGGAATGGGTGGGTGAGTGGAGGAGAACCCTCATAGAGGCATGGGGAGGGGGATGGGATAAGTGATTTTTGAAGGGGAGAGCTGCATAGGGGAAAACATTTGAAATGTAAATAAAATATCCAATATTAAAAAGAAAGAAAATGAAAGCATATCAAACCAAAATTTATGCGACACAATGAAAGCAGTGCTAAGAGGAAAACTCATAGCTCTGTGTTCCCCCATAAAGAAATTGGAAAGAGCTTACATTAGCAGCTTAACAGTACATCTGAAATATCTATAAGAAAAAGAAGCAAATATACCCAAGAAGAATATACAGCAAGAAATAATCAATATCAGGGCAGAAATAAAAAAGGTTGAAACAAAGAAAATTATACTAAGAATCAACAAAACCAGGAGCTGGTTAATCTATCTAATCAAGAAGATAGATAATCTAGTCAGACTAACAAGAGGGCACAGAGAAAGTATCCAAATTAACAAAGTCAGAAATGAAAAAAGAGGCATAACAACAGAAACCAAAGAAATTCAAAAAATCATCAAACCCTACTACAAAATTCTATACTCAACAAAACTAGAAAATCTGGATGAAATGGATAATTATCTAGACCAGGTAACAAAGTTAAATCAGGATCAGATAAACCATCTAAACAGTCCCATAACCCCTAAAGAAATGGAAGCAGTCATTAAAAGTCTCCCAACCGAAANAAAAAAAAAAAAAAAAAAAAAAAAAAAAAAAAAAAAAAAAAAAAAAAAAAAAAAAAAAAAGGCCAGGACCAGATGCTTTTCATATAGAATTCTATCAGATAGTCAAAGAACACCTAATACCAATACTCTTCTCATTATTTTAGAAACAGAAGGAACACAACCTAATTCATCCTACTAAGCCACAGTTATGCTGATACTAAAAAAACACAAAGACCCAACAAAGAAAGAGATCTTCAGACCAATTTTGCTTATGAATATTGATACAAAAATAATCAATAAAAATTCTTGCAAACTGAACCCAAGAGCACATCAAAATGATCATTCACCATGATCAAGTAGGCTTCATTCCAGGAATGCAGAGATGGTTCAATACATGGAAATACATCAACATAATCCACTACATAAACAAACTCAAAGAATAAAACCCATATGATCATCTCATTAGTTACTGAAAAGGCATTTAACAAAATTCTACAACTCTTCATGCAAAAATTCTTGGAAAGAATAGAAATTCAAGGCACATACTTAGATATAGTAAAAAGCAATATACAGCAAGCCAGTAGTCAACATCAAGCTAAATAGAGAGGAAATTAAAGCAATCCCACTAAAATCAGGGACTAAACAAGGCTGCCCACTCTCTCCCTACCTATACAATATAGTACTTGAAGTTCTAGGCAGAGCAATTAGGCAAAAAAAGGAGGTCAAAGGGATACAAATTCAAAATGAAGAAGTCAAAATATCATTATTTGTAGATGATATGATTATATATTTAAGTGACCCCAATAAGTCCACCAGAGAAGTCCTAAAGCTCATAAACAACTCCAGCAAACTCACTGAATTTAAAATTAACTCAAATAAATCAGTAGCTTTCCTATACTGAAAGGATAAATGGGCTGTGAAAGAAATTGGAAAAATGACACTTCTCACAATTGTCACAAATAATATAAAATATCATGGTGTGACTTGGTGTAACCAAGCGAGTGAAAAATCTATACAACAAGAAATTCAAGTCTCTGAACAAAGAAATTTAAGAAGACATCAGAAGATGAAAAGGTCTCCCTTGCTCATGCATCAGTAGGACTAACATTATAAAAATGCCCATCTTACCAAAAGCAATGTGCAGATTCAATGCAATCCCTATTGAAATTCCAACTCATTTCTTCACACACATAGAAAGATCAATTCTCAAATTCATTTGGAAACAAAAATCTGAGGATAGAGAAAAGTGTTCTCTATAATATGCGAAACTCTGGGGGAATCACTGTCCCTGTACTCAAGCTGAGTTCAGGGATATTTGTACTGAGACAGACATGTAGATCAGTGGAATAGAATTGAGGATCCAGAAATGAACCCACACACCTAAGATCACTTAATCTTTACAAAGAATTTAAAATCATCCAGAGGAAAAAAGAAAGCATATTCAACAAATTTTGCTGGATTAAGTGGTGGTTAGCACGTAGAAGAGTACAAATTATTTTTGAAAGCTCAAGTCCAAGTGGATCCAAGACTTCCACATGAAACTAGATACACTGAGTCTATTAGGAGAATAATTGGAAAGATTCTTGAACAAATTGACACAGAGGAAATTTTCCTGAACATAACACCAATGGCCCAGGATCTAAGATCATCTGTAGACAAATGGAATCTCATGAAATTGCATAGCTTCTGTAAGGCAAAGAACACTGTTACCAGGACAAAACAACAATCAACAGATTGGTAAAATCTAATAGAATGCTAATATCCAAAATATACACAGAACACATGAATTTATAGTTCAGATACCCAAATAACCCCATTAAAACACAGAGCTAAACTAAGAATTCTCAACTGTGGAATATCACATGGCCAAGAGTTACCTAAAGAAATGTTCAACATCCTTCTTAGTCATCAGGAAAATGCAAATCAAAAGGACCCTGATATTCCACCCCGCACCAGTCAGAGTGCCTAAGATCAAAACCTCAGGTGACAGCAGATGCTAGCTAGGATGTGGAGAAAGAGGAAATCACCTCCATTTTTGGTGGAATTGCAAACTGGTACAACCACTTTGAAAATCAGTCTGGTGGTTTCTCAGAAATTTTTACATAGTACTACCAGAAGATACAGCAATCCCTTTCCTGGGCATATACCCAGAAGATGTTCCAACTTATAATAAGGACACATGCTCCACTATGTTCATAGCTGCCTTCTTTATAATGACCCAAAGCTGGAAAGAACCCAGATGTCCTTCAACAGAGGAAAGGATACAGAAAATGTGGTACATTTACACAATGGAGTACTACTCAGCTACTAAAATCAATGGCTTCATGAAAGTTGCAGGCAAATGGATGGACCTAGAAAATATATTCCTGCGTGTGAGGTAACCCAGTCACAACAGAACAAACGTGGTATGTACTCACTGATAAATGGATATTAGGAAAAAACTCAGAATACCCATGACACAATTTACAGACTATATGAAGCTCAAGAAGAAGGAAGATCTAAGTGCAGATGCTTCAGTCCTACTTAGAGGGAGGAACAAAATACTCATGGGAGGTAGAGTGAGGGAGGGACTTGGGAGAATGAGAGGAGGAGGGGATAAATAGGGACAGGATCAAGAATGGCAGGAGACAGGGAATGATATACAGAGGGTTACGCACACCTTTAATCCCAGCACTTGGGAGGCAGAGGCAGGCGGATTTTTGAGTTTGAGGCCAGCCTGGTCTACAAAGTGAGTTCCAGGACAAACAAAGCTATACAGAGAAACCCTGTCTCAAAAAATCAAGAAAAATAAAAATGAACAGAAGTATGTAGCAATGTGCGACCTGCCGTATCCCGCCAGCAGGAAGAAGCAGGTCGCACACAGGATCCTTCTACAGCAAAGCTTTATTGCATCTTGTGAGGGAGAGCAAAGCTTCTGGGAGGTGAAGGGCCCCGATGCCCAAGACAGGCATCCTTATATAGGGAAATATGCTCGCCTAGGACGTGGCATCATACCATAGGCTATCTCCGGATCAGGCCAGAATGCGTCACGGGTGGTAAGAGCTCCCAAGGCGGGAACCGGCCCTTATGCTTGCGCACTGAGCTGTTTACCGCTTAGGGCGGACAGGAAACCGGTGCCATCTTGGAATGGCGATCACACGGTGGCCTACAGCAATGGAGGATTATGGGTTAAAATGGTGCCCCACGTACAACCTGGGCTCAGGCCTCTAGGTGAGGAAAACCACAGGAAGTTTGACTGCGCCGAGTACCCCACGCCTCCACTGCGTGGGTGTCAGGCTGTGAGAAGCTTTGGGACCTTACTCTAGGGGTAGGGAAACAGAGTTTGAGGTTCCGGCAGTACTTCAGGAGTTGGGCTCAGGATCTTATGTGTGACAGAAGCAGCTGGGTGCTGAGGGAAGAGCCAAGAATGGGGGGCGGGGGGGGGCTACACAGGCTGATTCTAGCCAAGTGGAAAAGGACAAGAGGAAAACTCTCTGGCTGGTTCCCATGGGGAGGAGTGTCTTTGGCTTGCTCTGCAGACAACTACTTGACTTAGTGGCTATGCCTGAGGGCACAGGGAGGAGGCCTCTTGCAGGAGATTAGACCATGCTCATCAGAGGAAGACCAGCTCCATTGCTCCAGCCCAGCTGTTCCAATGAGAAGAGGCAGTCCATGGTTTTAATGCATTTATTGTCATGTAGTGGAGGTAGACAAAGACAGAGACAGGGAGAGAGTAGAAGCGGTCCATGGCTACATGGAAAGCGGGGTGAAGGGAATGTGGAGAGAGGGGGAGCAAGAGAGCAGGACACAAGAGTATGAGAATAAGAGCAAGAGAGTAAGAGGGGGAGACGCAAACAGCCCTGTTTTTAGTGGGCCAGGACTACCTGGCTGTTGCCAGATAACTGTGGGTGTGGTGTCAGAGAGCCCCAGTCCAACACCTGTAGTTCAGTGGAGACCTTAACTATACTCCCTTACCCCTCACCCCCACCCCCCACCCCCACCCCGGAGCAGTGTCCTGCAGATTCTCACTTCCCAATTCCCATTCCCGCCCCGCAGCAGTCAAACTTCCCTCCTTCTGTATCACCCAGAATCACAAGCCCTGGGCTAGATGTGGGACTCCATTTTAACCCACAGAGGATGGTGAAAGGGGTAGTCAACAGAAAGTCCCAGATGCCAGGAAACAAGAGGCTGCCAGGACTCAAAGGGGATGACATTAGCTGAAATATCCAACAAAGGGAAGAGAGAACCTATAGAGATTTTATAGAGAGGTTAGGCACAGCCCCCAGTTGTGAAAGTGGGCCACATACCCTTCTCAAAAGAATTAACCCGAACTGTTCCTGTCTAAAGGAAATGAAGGGACAAAGAGTGGAACAGAGACTGAAGGAAAGGCTCTCTAGAGACTGCACCACCTGGTGATCCATCCGTCCCATGTAGACACCAAACCCAGACACTATTGCTGATGCCAGGAAGTATTTGCTGACAGGAGCCTTATATAGCTGTCTTCTGAGAGGCTCTGCCAAAGTCTTACGATACAGATGGAGATGCTTGCAGCCAACCATTGGACTGAGCATTGGTGGTGGATTCAGGAGAACTACTGATGGAAGTGAAGGGGTCTGCCACCCCATAGGAAGAACAACAATATCAATCAAACAGATCCTCTAGAGCTCCCAGGAACTAAACCACCAACCAAAGAATATACATGGAGGGACCCATGGCTCCAGCTGCATATGTAGCAGAGGATGGCCTTATCTGGCATCAGTGGGAGGGGAGGCCCTTGGTTCTGTGAAGGCTTGATGCCCCAGCATAGGGGAATGTGAGGGTGGTGAGGCAGGGATAGATGTGTAGGTGGGGGAGCACTTTCATAGACAGATGAGGAGGGGAGTGGGATTGCCAGCTTGCAGAGGAGAATCCAGGAACAGGGATAATATTTAAAATGTAATTAAATAAAGTAACAAATACAATTTTTTAAAACAGTTATTTTGGTCCTTATTTTTCCTGTTTCATGATCCTTTATTTGTTCATATTTTTCGTTTAAAAAAAAAGGAAACAAAGTAATGGAATTTACTATAAGACAAAATTTTATTCATAGAGTTATGAAGTATAAATAATGTACATATATTCTATAAAATATAAATGTTGCATTCACTATATCAAAACGTGACAACATAAATACTGCTTATTTACAATGTAGTAAACTCAGAAATATCCTTAGCATGAAATAGTCCTTATAATTTGCTGTGGTAAAACACAGAAATGAAGATGGTTTATGCCTTGCTCATTTGACAAGAATGAGTTCTATCACTGAGCCACCAATACTAATATCTGGTTTGGAAGAAGTGGGGAGTTCTATCACAATAAAACAATAATGTATATCTCAAAGGGTAAGTATGAGAAACCATTTGATAATGGAATAAATACGTATATGTTCTAAAATTAAAGGGATTGCCACTAAAATGCTCCCACAAATCAAAGATTTTCTGAGGGAAAGTTTCTTGGAAATTTGGATGCAGGATAGAGATAAATAAGGTAGCAGCATAATCATTTTTTTGTGCTTAATACTATTGAAAAATCCACAGTCTGCAAGCTGCCATTTAAGTGCTAATAGTACAGCTCCTTCCCTTCTCTCTAGATTAATCTGAAATCAATTTTTGCTTAAAGGTTACCCTTCAGTGTTCCTGAATTGCTTGTAGGTTTCAGATGTAGACCATAGACTTTTTGTTGGTGTTTGTTTTCTGTTTTATGCCAAATGGTTTTATCAAGTTCTTTTATGTTTATGTACCATCTCACTATGCTCTTTAGGACTTTAAACAAGGACTGAAATCCCATATAACTTGTGACTTGCATTCAGTAGAAAGAAAATGAATCTGTAATGGAGAAAATAAAACAAAATTATTAATAAATAGGTGATTTATGTTGACTGAATACCTGTATGTGCTTTCCTATCTGGCTATTGGAGCTTTAGTCAATTTATACATTGATTGTTGTAAATTAAGTTGCTCCCATTGAAAACATAGGGGTAGAACATGATGCCAGAAGCCACCCATCTTTTTCTGTCTGTGAACTTTTAGCTTCAAATACAAAAACAACTTAAAGTGACTAACATATTCTACAACACTTAATTTTGTTAAATCTTTTAGAAGTTAATGTTGATTTTAACAGAAATTGCTTTGAAAATTTCACAGGAATTTAAATCAATAGAAGTATGGTTTTCTTTTTTATTCTTCAGTAATTAGCTCTTTATTAGATCTTTTCTTTATTTACACTTCAAATTAATCCCCTTTTCTGGTTTTGCCCCTGAAAACCTACAACCCCTACCACATCCACTTGCTCACCAACCCACCCACTCCTGCTTCCTGGCCCTGGCATTCCCCTATACTGGGACATAGAGCCTTCACAGGACCAAAGTCCTCTCCTCCTATTGATGACTGACTAGGCCACTCTCTGCTACATATGCAGCTGGAGCCATGAGTCCCACCATGTGTACACTTTGGGTGGTGGTTTACTCCCTGGGAGTTCTGGGGATACTGGTTAGTTCATATTGTTGTTCCTCCTATGGTGCTACAAACACCTTCAGTTCCTACAAGTACCTTCAGTACTTTCTCTAGCTCCTTCATTGGTAACCCTATGCTCAGTTCAATGGATGGCTGTGAGCATCCACTTCTGTATTTGTTAGGTACTGGCTGAACCTCTCAAGAGACAGTTATATCAGGCTCCTGTCAGCCAGCACTTGTTGGCATTCAATAGTGTCTGGGATTGTATATGGGATGGATCCCCATGCAGGGCAATCTCTGGATGGTCATTCCTTCAGTCTCTGCTCTACACACTGTCTCTGTAACTCCCTCCAGGGGTATTTTGTGCACCCTTCTAAGAAGTATCAAAGTATTCACACTTTGCTTTTCCTTCTTGACTTTCATGTGGTTTGTGTATTGTAACTTGGGTATTCCAAGCTACTGGGCTAATATCCACTTATCAGTGAATGCATATCATATGTGTTCTTTCGTGATTGGATTACCTTACTCAGGATGATACCCTCCAGATGCATCCATTTGCCTATGAATTTCATCAATTCCTTGTTTTTAATAGCTGAGCAGTAATCCATTGTGTAAATGTAGCATATTTTTCTGTATTCATTCCTCTGTTGTGGGGCATCTGGGTTCTTTCCAGCTTCAGGCTATTATAAATAAGGCTGCTGTGAACATAGTGGAGCATGTTTCCTTATTAGAAGTTGTGGCATTTTCAGGGTATATGCCCAAGAGTGGTATTGTTAGATCTTCCAGTAGTTCTATGTCCAGTTTTCTGAGGAACAGCCAAACTGATTTCCAGAGTGATTTTGTGTGTGTGTGTGTGTGTGTGTGTGTGTGTGTGTGTGTGGTGTCCTTGAACATTTGACTCTTTCAATACTTCTCCCCTTCTTTCACAGGATATCCCAATATTTAGCTGTAGGTTTCTGCATGTGTTTCCATCAATTGCTCAGTGAAGCATCTCTGAAGGCATTTTTACTGTATTTCTGTCTTCTAGTATAAAAGAATATCTTTAGAAGTGTCAGGGATGAGCTCCCTCTGATGGCCTGGCTTTCACGCTGGGCCAGCCATTGATTAGACATTCTCTCCTCTGTTCCTTATTTACCCCTGCATATCTTGTAGGCTGGACAAATTTTGGGTCTTAGGTTTTCTGGGTGGGTCTCTTTCCCAATCCCTCTATTGGAAGGAGGTTACATGAGGTTACTGGAGATGGCTGTCAGGCTCTATATCTGACACTGATAGGAATCTTAGCTAGAATAACCCCACCCAAAGCTCCCAATCTTCTCATTCCAGCCCAGATTTTCATTCTATTTCCCAGTCTCAGCCAATGTGCAGGATAACCAAGCTACTGCTAAAAAGCATAGAACTAAAGAAGCTAAGTAAGAATGGTGGGTCAAGGAGGAGGGAGTTCTTAAATCTTACTGAGAAAGGGAAATATAGTAGATACTTGGGGTGAATTTGGTGAGGGAGTGTCTGATGATTGGATCAAATGAGAGGTGGATGGAAGGAGAAAGTACTTGTGCTTTCTGCTGGGTTCTTTTCCTTTCATTTCTTTTGTCCTGTTATCTATTATATTATATTTTCAATTATTATTTATCCTCATCATCCTTATTGTTTTCGAATTAGAGACAGAGAAAGGGTAGAAAGATGAGAGGAAAGGAGTCTATAGTCAGGACATATATTATGTGAGAATATATATATATATATATATATATATATATATATATATATATATTCACAACATGGAAAAAATTCAGTAACATCTCCTCATCCTTATTCTATATCTTCTACATAAACTTGTCCTGCACAATAACATTTCTGATAACTATGAGTATCCTGACTATATAGGGAAGGTCTAGTCCTATAAGGCTGAGGATTAATATAGAATTCATGACAACTGCACCCATATGCATCTAAAAGTCTTTCCAGGTTCTACAAAGTACGATTTTTATTTGAATCACAGCTTCATGGTAAAATTAACTAATGCTTTATTGGGAGTTTGTAATTATGTAGTAGTGTGCATGTGAAATTTAAGAAGGCATAGGAAAGTACCCTTAAATTTCTTTCCAAAAGTAGTCTAAATGCCAGAATCATACTTTTAGCTGTTGGTGAACTGCAAATAGACACTTTTCTGACCTTGGATGGTAGTAGGACATGCACAAGAAAGTTAGAATTGGGTAAATAAGAATAAAACAAACTTAGGGTGTTAATGACTGGTCTTAAGTTATTGGAAACATGTAAAGAATTAACAATACATATCCAGCGAAGCGTTTTCTCAGTACTCACCACCTGGCTTCATCACTTTCAAAATGTGCAGCCACATAATATACTATTTGGTTTTCCACACTCTCATCATAAGGAGATGTTCTCTAGAAATCATGACTATCAGGCCTTTTACCCACAGGTTCATATCCTTAATGCCAAAGCCTTAATACCTTGGACAATTAAAAGTAAAGAAAAGAAAAGAAAAGAAAAGAAAAGAAAAGAAAAGAAAAGAAAAGAAAAGAAAAGAGAAGAAAAGAAAAGACCCTGGACAATACTGTACATCACTATAGAGTTACACACATGCACACACACACACACACACACACACACACACACACACACACACACACGCACACGCACACAGACACACACACACACCACATATCTACAACTGAAAATGAGAAAGGGGTATCTTGCACAGAATTTATAAGTGATACATCCTCTCTCTACCTGTAGATACTTGCCTGGATTCCTTTCTAGTACCCTGATGTATTAGCCATAAATTAGTTACAGCCTAGGTCAGAATCCTTGGCTTAGTACCAAATTTTGCTGAGGGATGTGTTTGTAAATCAAAGTACACTATATCAAGGAAGGAAATGGACTTCAATTGAAGATAGATAGCTGGAACTCACTGAGAAACCTCTAGGAAAAAAGTTGTCTATATGAAGAAAAAAGACATGAAAAGCACTTGAAAACAAAACCAAAATTAGTGACAAAAATATTCGAATTAAATCAATTCTAATTAGAACTCCTAGGTTAGACACACAAACTTTTTTTTTTAATTAGTGCTCTTTTTATGAATTAATTTTATGGCATTCTATTTAATGCAATAATTTTCATATCATAGCATTCTGGGTAGTATTTAGTATTTTTCTGGGCATATATGTTTTCTTATCGTGTTTAGAAATACTCTATTAATGTAAATCTCAATAAAAGTTTTATTAAAAGTATTCAGAAGTAATATAATTGTTCTACTCTGCTTATACTTTATTGGTTGGTTGATTGATTGATTGATTGATTGGTTGATTGATTGAATGACAGGAGTGATTTATGAGGGGACACTAAATAAAGTTCACCAAGTCAACCTGAAATTAAACCAGATC
The DNA here is from genome assembly GCA_902729485.2 of Mus minutoides. Classification (NCBI taxonomy): domain Eukaryota; kingdom Metazoa; phylum Chordata; class Mammalia; order Rodentia; family Muridae; genus Mus; species Mus minutoides. Next base: position 146,643 of record LR751317.1, on the reverse strand, counting down.
ATTTCTTGGCTACAAACTAATTTCAGATTTTGACTCTGGAAATCTAACAAGCTCTAATTAAGCCTAAGCAAACCAAATGCCATTCCTGACTGGTAATCCTTTGCCACCTACAGGCCCAATATCTTCTTATGTGGTTCTGCAGCATTACCAGTGATAAAACATGATTAAATGGTTAAGTCATATGGAAAGCCAGGTTTAGATATGGAGTCAGGTGTGGTTCCCTGCAGGGTACCAGGTGAGAGTTACTTTTTGAGTGCTCCTATTTCTCTTTCACAAGATAACCATTGTGTACTTTAGGTCAGTTTAAATGATTGGTGTGTGTGTGTGTGTGTGTGTGTGTGTGTGTGTGTGTGTGTGTGTGTGACACAATGGGAGATATGGCATCATTAATGAGAAAAAAACTTTTCCTGTTGGATTGGAAAGGCCATTATTGTGCCATGTCCTCTGTTAGACTGGAGTGCCCTTGTGCTTCCCCAGGGCCACTTCCTGCTTCTACTCATACTTGAATTGTGATTGCAGCAATAAACAGTCACTTCATTTCACTCTCAAAATGAAGATGCTTGCCTCAGCCAGAGGGCTGTGATGGTGTTTGATCAGCTCTTCGATGTGTGACAAAGATTAATGCTGACCAATGACACGCCTAACAGGGTGCACTTGATTATTGATTTTACCTTTTATCTTGCTGATAGGTTCTTAAATGTGATTTGATGATATAGATTTCCTCCTAATTCTTCCTGACCCTGAGATATTTGAAATATAATCTACAAACATGAGCATACACTTCTTGCAGATGCTTTCTCAAAGCTCATGACTTACTAACTCAAATTGTGCTGTGCTACTCTTTAACAGGAATAGATGAGGGAGGGGGAAGGTAACTATTCAAGAGACCAAGTTATGCTCAATCAGTTTCATCAAAAATTACTGTTTTTCTGTCAAAGTTTTGCTTCAAAAATCACTCTTAACTTTTCCTCTCCTTTTGAATAAAATGTTGAATAAGTACCACAGTTTCTCTCCTCTTTCTTGGATAATGAAAAGTCCTGTAGATACCCTCTATTGCATGAATTCTCTTTTGGCCCAGGATATTCACTAAGATGAATATATGTACCATGCCTTACTTTCTTTGATTTCATCCTCTTTCTAATTTTCTCTAGAAAGCCTAAAATGGGTTAAAGGACTGTAGGAAATTTCTCTTGCATTTCAACATTTGTCTTAATTAATTCATTTGTCTTTCTCCTTTAGATTATGCCCATTCCAGACTCATTAAAGGTTTAAGAAGAAAAAGAGAAAACTAATTATATATATATATATATATATATATATATATATATATATATACCCTTGCATATAGCTACTGCTGTCCTGCTGAAGGGATAGTGTTTGTCAGCTGACTGTAATTCTCTTGCAGGCTTTCTTCTAGGTCGCAAACTGTGGTTCCCATCGTATGCTCACTTCATTGTACATCCTCTGGCATTCCTATTGTTAGGGTATTGATGCACTCATACCTGAACCCAAGCACTTCTCACTCCCTAAGAGAGAAACTGCTTCACACATAGGGTTAGGTTTTCAAGATATATATTACGGAGAGCATAATGTTACACAATTGGCATTTGCAGTAGTCATATTTAGACAGAATGGAAGGAAATAGATGCTGTATATGTTTACATATAATTAGAGTACTGAGAAAAATAGCCTGATATCTGTACATATAAGGATCCCATGTACCCAGAAGTAACACCGGGGGTGAAGTATGGTCATGGAAACCAACGTAGATAGTCAAGGACATGTCCCTCTAGTCAGTTTAAACTTGTATGTTTTCTAAAAGGTTGGAAGTATGAGAAACATTGCAGGCAATTTATAGTCACATTTTATCAAGCTGTTTTAAAATGCCTACACACTATTTTGAGACAAGATCAGAAATGATAATTCCATTTCCCTTTCTACATATTCATAAATGCCCCAGTTTTTGTACTCTTGCTCTGATTATCTGAAAAGAGGTGACTAATGGTGTTATTTGGAACTGTGATGTCTCTATATTGTCATATTAATCTTGAAACAACAATTTGTACAAAATGTTTTGTGAATAAACATTAGTAGTTCAAAGCACAAATAACTGAACCTGAGAAAATAATAAGGTTTTTGAAAAATTTGTACAAAGGTCAGAAACAAATAAGAAGAGTTTTACCATTCCACTTATATATTTAAGAAGAAAATGAAGAACAATATTCCATATAAGTATTATAAAAACCACTCTTGGTGATTTTTCTTTAATTTTTACTAAGTATTTCAAGTGTAGTAATTTATATGCCACAATATATAAAATAAAAATGAGTTACACAAATAATTTTGGACTCCAATTAAAAAACACATTTAAACTTAAATTTACATATTTTAAATGATTTGTATTTTATTTAATGATGACTTTAGCTATAAGAATGAACAGTTTTTAATGATAAAGTAATGAGGTAGGATGTTAAGTACAATTTATGTTTTTAATAATAAAAATAGGTATATTAAATATAGATTTCATAACTTTATGAATTTCCCACAGAATATAATAATAAAAGATTTGTAGATATTTTACATATTTAATTTGAACAATAAAGAGCAAACACAGTTATTTTTATAATTTAAAAGATTGTCAGGAAGGTTAAGGTCCTGGCATGGTAATATTCATTTAACCAATATCTCTTCATATTTCTTTTATCACTGTGAAAGAATCCAACTTCTGCAAGAGATGTTGTAAAGATTAATTACTTCATTTTTTGTTAGAGTTCACAAAGTTTAATATTAAAGAGAAAGGCACATGAAAGATGGAAGTAGGAACTATAAAGAATTGTCACAAAAACTTCTATTATTACAACTTTCATGGATAAAGGTCAGCATTTCATATACAATGCCTGTTAATAAGCAGTCCGAAAACATGATAGAGCTTTATTAAAAATTTTATGAATCTATTGTGTATAGTTTTTTAAAAGTGTACAAGTTTTACTTATCCCTGACATACCCTACAACTTTCAGGATATCCCTTCCTTTTTAATCCAAATATGATATATATCCCTTTCTTTTGCTCCTCTCTCCCTTTTAATCTCCCCCAAAGCTGAAGTTCCCTAGTGCTCTTCCACTTTAAATATATCTTGACATATATGTTGCATTGCAATATACAAATTATACTAGATTAAAGCAAACATGTCTGTATATGAATGTCATATCTGATGTCAAGAAAAACATCTATAGAAAAATAACTCTTGGGGATAGCCTTGTGCTATTTGTAATTTGATGCTAATTCCGTCCTCCTGGGAGGGGTTGAGAGCAAGGAATGAGGCAGCCCTCAGGTGATTTCCTGTAAACCTCCTTCCCACCTTAATTTGTAAAATAAAAGCTAGAGACAATGATTGGGCAGCTGAGGGGAGGTGGGGCTGAAAGTTGGGAGAGAGAGAAGACAAAGCAGGAAGGAAAGTGAGCAGAAGCATGTGGCCTAAGGAAACCGCAAGTTATAAGGGGTCTCATAGATTGGGAAGATGGTAGTGTAGCAGTAGATCTTGCCCAATCTAGGCGCACAGTTTGTATTCATATTAATTGAATTGTGTTTTCATTGCCAGGGCATATTTGGGTTGGAGAATTACTGCAACAAATGGCGCCAAAAGTGTTGATTTGAAATCAACTAACCTAAAATAAAAGTTCACTGCCTCCCAATCCCCGAATAGGGGTTGGGCAGTGACATAGGCTGCAGCAGTGTGGACTGGAAACTGACTGAATCTGAGGGGCCTACAAAGAGCAGCCGCGAGGTTCACTCCCCCAACTCCCAGAGAGTGATAGCTCTGGCCAGGGCCAGCACCTGAGCTTAGAGCTGTAGGTTAAGAACAGGTAACCCTGGAATACAACTACTTGCAAGGTAGTTTGGGGGCAGACACAGTGAACTAATGGGCATCTACACCTGAGAGAGCCTTTCTGTGTTTGCTTTCCCGTATCCTTGGCCTCTCACCCTGCCTCCCCCCATCCATGTGTGTCTTTCTCCCCCCCACCCCGCCCCCCGTGAATAAAGAATCAGGAGACAAATGTACAAAGGTCTCCTGACTAGGTAATCCGTTGATATAAAGGGAGACATATAACCTTTTTATACTTAAAGATGAGAAACACAATAAATATCTTTTTGGCTTTATGTGATGATATTTTTAATGGTTTGACAGGGATAAATTTAGAGGAAATAGACACCTTATCATTTACTGGTATTGTAATATTTATTCTCTTGATTTACTTTGTCCTCTCAAAAGACAGGGCACTAGATAAAAAATTCCTTGCCTTATAATAGAGATTACAAGTAACACTAAAACTAAAGGTTAAGGATTTCATAGGTCAAAATAAGCAACAAAAAGAGGAGAATGAGGGTTGGAGACAGAAGCTGGAAGAGATGCTAGAACAGAAATTTCTGAAGTTCATAGATGTATCTAAGCAACAGAGAGATAAGCTTAAGATTTGGCAACATAGCTTAGAGGAAACAAACACTATAACTGAAGATTCAGGATTTCATAGGTCAAAATAAGCAACGGAAGGAGAATGAAGTTTGGAGACAGGAGCTGGAAGAGACACTAGAACAAAGGATTCAGCAGCTCACAGATCAGACTGAACAGCAAGGAGATAGAGATAAAATTTGAAAGCAAAGTCTAGAGGATAATTTACAGAAGCTAGCAAATCAAAATAATATAGATGCTGTATGTTAGAATTACAACATAAAGAGAAGCTAAGATTATGGAAGCAGGGCTTAGACCAGAAGATAACAGAAATTATAGAACAACATGATCAACAGAAAGAGAAATTTAAGACTTGGCAACGTGGCTTAGAGTAAGCACTAGAATTGAAGACATAGGAAATTATAGATCAGAATAAGAGACAGAAAGATAAAAATGAAGGTGAAAGACAGGAGCTAGAAAATATTCTAGAACAAAGAATGCAGGAGCTCACAGATCAAACTGAGCAGCAGAGAGAAAATAATGAGGATTGGAAACTAGACTTGGAGAATAACCTTTTAAAATTAATCAATCAAAATAAAATAGACCACAGACTATCAGAATTGTTACTTAAAGAGAAAAATCAAAATGTGGAGGCAGAAACTTGAACAGAGAATCCAGAAGCTCAAGGAACAGGAAGAACAACAAAAGGAGAGACGTGAAGCATGGACACAGACCTTAAAGGAGGAATTCAAATTTTCGATTAAGGAAAATACTTAGGTAGAGACAGAAGATAAAATTAGGGAAAGCCAGTCAAAGGTTATTATAAAACACATTTTAGTCTAACTGGTTAATATAGAACAAAGGCCTCCAGAGGATAATTATCCACAGGGCTATCAGGAATTTGAATGGAAACCTGTGGATGTGTTACTGAGAAAATTTAAGGAAAGTGTCATTAATTTTGGAATGCATTCGCCATTTGTAAAACAAATCCTATCTTCTTGGGCTATTAAAAAAAGAATAATCCCCCAAGACTGGAAGGATATGGCAAGATCAATACTAGAACCTGTTGCAAATTTATAATGATTTGCCTGGTGGAGAGATGAGGAGAGGGAGATAGCACAAAAAAATAGAGTCAGGGATAGAGAGATTTCCACAGACCAAGTGCTTGGTGAAGATTACTTTGCTCAGGTAGAGGTGCAGGCTGTATATGATGAAGAAACTCTGTCGTTGTGTCAAATGTCATCCTTAAAGGCCTGGGACAAAATCACAGAATCAGGGAAATGACTTGAACCATTTACTCAAGTCATACAAAGTCCATAAGAAACCTTCCCTGAATTTTTACAAAGGCTAAACTAACCTCAGCTTTGGAAAGGAGTGTATCAGATTCAGCATCAAAAAAGGCAATAATTGAGTCTTTAGTCTTTGAAAATGCAAATAGTGAATGCAAGGAAGTGATCAAACCACTGAGTGCAAGGTCAGCATCAATAGATGAATGGATTAGATATACAGCTGATGTTGGATCTCGATTTCCTGCTATAATTGTAATAGGAGAAGCTGCCCCCAGACACCTAGAAATCACCCAAGATTTCAAATGTTTTAATTATGGTGAGTGAGGTCATTTCAGAAATGACTGCAAGAAAAACCTTCTGGAATATGTCAAAGTTGTGGCAAAGGCTGACATTTGACTAGGGAATGTAGAGCAACAACAGACAAATGGGGCGACACCCTGCCAAAAATCTCCCATTGGGGGTCTTGTAGGGCCCAGTGCTAGACAGAGAGAGTTCTCTTTCTTGGGACAATTAAACTACACTGCCTCAAAAACAGATGTTCTTAGAACAGACAAGGCTGATGCAAGCTCTGTAGACAATTCAAAAACCTCAAAGGGAGCCAAAAACAAATATTTTGGCAAACTTTTATAGAGTATCAAAGGCCAAAACTAAGAATGCTAATAAACAATATTGAGATTGAAAGAATGGTTGACACTGGTGCAGATGTCACCATTATCTGTCCAATATCTTGGCCTGTAAGTTGGCCACTTCAAGAACTAGACATCCAATTTCAAGGAATTGGGACCTTATCTCAAAGAAAGCAAAATGTTAGATTGCTTAAATGTATAGGACCATGTAGGAAAATTGAGGCCATATGTGACTGATATAGCCATTAACTTATATGGAAGAGATCTATTACGGTAGTGGAAAACCCAAATTAATGTATCCTCATTCTCAGTGTCTAGCCATAAAACATGTTCCTAACAAAAATTTTAAATTAGTTAGAGAACATTATTAAAGGCAGTTACAGACTGTCCAAGCCGTCCATAAACAAGATACAGCAGAGGCTGACAATTTAGCTATACCCACAGCCTTTCCACTAAGGTGGTTGACTGACTAACCCATTTGGATTGATCAATGGTCTACGGCAAAAGAATAACTACAGGCATTAGAACAGCTAGTCCAGGAGCAACTGGAGGCTCAGCATAAAGAGGAGTCTATCAGCCCTTGGAATTCTCCAGTATCTGTCAATATATATTTGGCAAATGGAGGATGTTAATTGACCAACTATTGATAGAAAGTGTACTAGAGGCTTCAGAATTCCTTTAAAACAAACAAACAAACAAACAAACAAACAAACAACAACAACAACAACAACAAAAACCCCACCATGTTAACAGCAAAGGATTAAAGAAAAAATTCTCTATCACTTGGCAACAAGCAAAGGAAATTGTGAGGCAATGTCCAACTTGCTCATTATACAACCAAATTCCATTGCCTATAGGAACTCATCCTAAAGGTACCCAAAGAAAGGACATTTGGCAAATGGATTTCTTCCATTTTACAGAGTTTGGCAAACTGAAATATGTGCACCATACTATAGACACATATTCAGGATTTCAATGGGCAACCATATTAGCGTTAATAAAGGGTGATTCTGTATTTACACATTTCTTAGAAATTATAGCCATTATGGGAATACCCACACAAATTAAAATGGACATTGGTCCAGCGTATATCGCTAATAAGATGAAGCAATGTTTTGAATATTATGATATAGAACATGTTGCAGGTATACCACAAAATCCTAAAGGACAAGCAATTGTGGAGAGAACTAACCAAACTCTAGAGGAGATGCTTACAAGGTGAAAGGGGGAAAAAGATATATTACCTAGTGCTTTATTAACCTTAATTTAAAAAAAAATATCAATGAACAAAACACCACAGCTTCTAGAAGATATTGGGTTGTGGAAAGAACTATTGAACTAAATCAGCCAGCTTATATTAAGGATATTTTAACATCAGAATGGAAAATGTAAAATGTGTTGCACTGGGGCAGAGTTTATGCCTATATTTCCACAAGAAAAGAAAAGGAAAGCTGTGGGTTCCTTCCAAGTTAATAAAAATCAGACATGACAGAGTGAGACCTCCTGAAGACCTTGGCAACAGAGAAGAAAAGGGACACTAATCAACAAAATAGGTGATGTGTATGTGTTGATATTTATTGGGTTCAAATTCTCATAATTTGTTACATTTCTTCCTTTATGAGGGCAAGTATAACAAGTTATATTGCAGTTTGATTATGTAATCAAACTAACCTGAGGAAAGTCAATCGTCTTTCTTTATTGATCTTCATTGACTAATCTGTGCACCCTACATGCTCCATGTGAATGTCTTTACTGAACTATATGTTGCTTTTAAGTTTTGTATACTGCAGGATCAAAGAAGAGAAAGACAGCCCTGAAGAGAGTCACACTCCAGGATGCTGAGATTCTGGGACCACTCATTCCAGCTTAGAGCTTAACTCTACCTCAACTACATCAAAGCTGCTTCTTTCAAAGACTTGCTTCCAGAACTTCTTCATAACATCTAGCTTACCTATCCAGCCTTTCAGACTGTCATAGTCAAGAAATCAGCTAAGCAATGAACTTCTCAGCACACAGTGACTAGAAGGCAATGGCGAGCTAGTTTGACAAAGCCAACTCTCCTATTTCCCTTTGGGCCCTCAGAAGGGAGCTCTTCATCCCAGTTCATCTGGAAGCAAACAAAAGAAGAGCATCGTCCCAGTTACTTATGTTGGGGAGGATGGTTCTGGTTATTTTATGAATTACAGATATGTTGTCATGTAAGGGATTCTTTACAAATATAAAGGGAATTAGAGACCTTAAACTTGGGGATTTCTATCTTTTCTTTTCTCTTTTCTTTCCTTCTTAGGTAAAAAGGAAGGGGGTGGGAAAGAAAGGGGGACTATAGTAATATCATAAAAATTATAGAAATATACAAATAAGGATAGGTGAGTAAATTTATTCTTGAGCAAAATATTATATAACTATATCTTACATTGGTACAGAATTTATTTGATACAAATTTAATGCTTTTATTGGTATGAATTTTTATTGCTGTAAAATTGGGATTAATATTGTTACTCTTTGTGCCTATATAATAGAAGAATACAAGACTTATACCCAGTCTTTTGATTACTGTTGTTAGAAACTGATTTGAAATGATTGTGCTTGTGAGTTAAGGGCGAAATAGGAAATTAATGGCTCTGAGTTTATTGTTAGGGTGTTTTCAGTTATTTTAATTAGAAATGGCTGAGAGTAGTTAACAGAGAACAGTCCAGATTACTTTTCATAGATAGTTTTCAAAAAAGTCAGAAATCCACAGAATGTGATATTTAATCTTATTTATAAACTTGTTGCTGAGACAAGTCTGCTCCTGACAGCATTTCCTTTCTTGTATTCAAAGCAGGAATTGAGCATCAGTGGAGATGCTCCAGTTGTGGCAAGACAACCACTAGACAAGAATTGCCTCATTTCATCTACAGACAAAATACTGTCCAGAAAAAGGACACACTATGCAGAATAGTCGACGACTGATAATCTGTGCCAGGACAGGGTATTCAAAATTCTGCATTACAAAGGTCTGTCAGATAACCCTGGGCTAGAAGGCTGAAGGCCAATGCTCCAACCTTTTGAAGTATAAGGGGGCTATGCAGATGGTCAGCTGTCTCTATAAACTGACTAAGTTTTGGAAGCTATATTTTGTTCTTATCATATTTTCAGGTAATATTAGTCATTCTTGGATTTCTGGTGGGGTTGAAGACTGGTAGTCTCAAAGAAAACCCAAGCTGATTAGCACTGAGAAAGATGATATAGATTTGAGAGGATGGTTTTCAGTTGGCATACAATCTAGACCCAGGATATGAGTCAGGTATAGAATTATAAGTCTTTTAAGATAGGATAGAGGACAGGTTCTATTTAATTGACAAAGAGTATGGGCTGGGTGTTAAGCTTATCTTGTACATTTTGGTAGTAGTTGTGTTCAAATTATATCTGAGATAAAAGTCTTTTAATTGGACAGAAAGTGTTGCAGAGCTATTTGTAATTTGATGCTAATTCTGTTCTCCTAGGAGGGTCAGGGATCAAGGAATGAACCAACACTCAGGTGATATACTGTAAACCTTCTACCCCCTTAATTTGTAAAACAAAGGCTAAAGCCAGTGATTGGGCAGCTGAAAGGAAGGTGGAGATGAGAGTTGGAAGAGAGAGAGGATGATGGAGGAGGAGGAGGTGGAAGGAAAGCAGAGCAGAAGTACATGGCCAGGAGAAACGGCAACTTATAAGGGCAACTTATAAGGGGATAGAGAAGATGCTAGTGTAGTGGTGGATCTGCAAAATCTAAGTGCACAGCTTGCATTCATATTAATTGAGTTGTGTTTTCATTTCAGGGGCATATTTGGGTTGGAGAATTACCGAATTTGAACATGATACCTTAAAGATTATACTGTGTTGAAGAGTGGAGTGAAACAGACAAGATATTTTTCGATTCTACAGCAAGATGCTTTAATAACTAATGAAAAGTGATATTTACCATGATGAATGTCATGGAGGAACTGATATTTAAACTAACATTTGAAAAATTATGAAGAATTAGAGATGTGAAGTAGTAATATGTTCCAGGCAAAAAACATCAGAATATTTATGAGCTTGTGGAGAGCCTCGTAAAATAAAATATTTATATACTTATGTATAGTTCAGTTCTGATTTATTATTGTAACATCCAAATTATGATTAACTACGTACTACATAGGAAAGTGGTAAACATATATAATAATAAATAGCATCCAAGTAAATAAAGACTATGGAATTTATTTTCAATGTCATGGGGCTCATAAGAACAAATTTTACTTTAGTAGACCATATATGATAGGAAGTTTCTATAAGGACCTATCAGTAGAATATCTGATTTATGTGATTGAAGTTTAGATAACTCTTAAATATCTACTTTGGCAACAAAGAGAATGTCAAAGACATTCTAAAGTGAGAATCATAATCTTAGATCAATTTAGTCATGAAAATTTTTATGTTTTTATGGAAGCATTGATAACACATATAAAATTATTACCTCAGAACATAGCCTGTTAATGTAACACATCACTATGGCAGGATATGAAAACGTCCTGAGTCAGATGTCTCTAGATGAAATTCCACTATTGTTTCTATTTACCTGTGAAAGGTATAAAAAAATATTTTATCTCTTCATTTCACTGGTTTTATTTAAGTAGAAACAGATAACATCTCTAGTTGTTTCTATGTCTAATAGTTTTGTGATCATTGATAAGTTGGTTGGTTTTACATATTAGGGTCCACTTTCTTCCTGATCAGAGAACTTTGGAACATTCTGAAAGAAGGTAACTTTGTTCTCAGTGAGCTTTATATTTTACTGTTACAGAATATTTATCTTCATAATTTGAGAATCTTATCAATAGGTAAAGTGATAAGTACTCATAAATCTACTTTACATTGATTTTTTTCAATTTATATTTTCATGTTTCTACCTCTAACAACAAGAAAAAATTAAGAGCCTCAATGATTGGATTGAAGAAAGAGAATGGGCAGGCTGTTCACCTGCATACCTTCCCTTAGTCTTAGAACATCTTTTCATATTATGTCATTCTCATGATCTTTTATAATGGTTATATTTTATCTTTTAAAATTGAAGAATCAAACATTATTTAGACACATTTGAAATATGTTTATTTCCACACTTTAAACATTAACAAGTAAGTGAAGATCTAAGTATATTTAATTTCTGGATATCAATCAATAACAAGAAAAAGTACCTCGGTGATTATTACAACTGCCAAGACTCAGTAAAAAGATAAACATAAAACTATGTATTATAGATTGATATGAGACAGAATCATTGCCTGGGTTTTCTAATCCAAGAATGCAACACAGATATGCAGATTATATTTTTCCCTTCTAATGAAAAACAAAACAAAACAAAAAAAAAAACCAAGAATACTATAGTCCTTGTACCTCGAGGCTTTGAGAGCAGCTTTCTGCTTTCTGTTCCATTGATTCTCATTCTTACCTATGTAGCTCACATACTGACCAGTGAAGATCTGAATAATGCAGTTACTGCAGTTCTGTATGCTAGCCTTTTTCCTGTCATCCATTCTAGAAAATTATTTCTTATCCCGAGATCTACAAATTTCAAGTTTTGATTATAAATATACCTCTAATGGGAATTGTAGCAGTGGCCTTTCATTCTGTAGCTAAGACATGGTTAAGTAACCTACTGAATCTCCTGTAGGGTCTGCTACTACAATAGTGGTTTGGTTTGTTTGTTAGTTAGTTAGTTTCTCTTGTTTTGTTTTGTTTTATTTTGTTTTGTTTTGCAAGAATCAAACTATTACATTCTAAAAATTACTAGTTGCTTTACTTGTATTATTTGGCATACTTCATACAATCAGTCTCAAAGCTAGAATATTTTTTAATCAGTCATGTTTTACATGTAGAGAATCTGCATAAGGGTATAGTGCATCTGCTCAAGCAATCAATAGAGTTCTCCTCTTGAATCTTGAATTATGTTATTGGAGGGCTTGTGCCGCCTAGTCTTCTTGCCTGTTTTTCACAGCTGCTTTCAGTGTAGAAGAGGTAACTTTTGTGGCTTAGCTGTTCATTTGTCATTAGTTCATTTGTTATCAATTTTTATAGGAAATCTTGCTCTAAATGCTCACTGCTTATTCTAGTCACTTTTTAACTGGGTGCTCCAGACCACAACTCACTTCAAAATGAGAGCTGAAAATATGATTTGTAAGTGTCTCAATCCCTCTCCCCTCATGGTTGTAAGAATGTGAATTACTCCCCTGCTTCATTTAATGTAGTGTTTATATATCTTGATAAACTAAACACTTAATGATAATAACATATATATGGAATAGCTCTAGCTTACTCTGCTAATATAATATGTTCATGTTCACATACATAGTTGAAATTTTATGTGTAAATTCAAATAGTGGAATTAGAGATCAATTTGTACATAGATCTTTTAATTCATTGACTGACTAGCATGGGTTTTATTAAAAATAGTGGAGGCCGGACAAACAGACTCTCAGATTTCTATGATTTTTCAGCATCTGTTTTGCATGTTCACAATTTTTATACATGCATAATGAATACATAACATACATGGCTATCATTCACACTTCTTTTGATAATTTTTTCTTGGTTAACTAAATTTGCCCAAGACCATTTACAATACCTAGTTTCTCTTATCTATACTCCAAGTGTCTGTTTTGACATGATCTATGTCACAATATTTCTTCTCTTTCATTGTACAAAATGATTATGTTTGTGAAAAAGGATAACCACACCTTGGCTCCATCCCTGATTGATTAATTTATAATATTAGTCATTGAGTTCTACCACAGAATACTCTAATTTTTACCCATGTTTGTCAGTATTTACTACAGTAATATGGTAAATTGAACATATGATTTAGGATACTTAGCCAGAAGCTGGAAAGAACCCAGTTGTCCCTCAACAGAGGAATAGATACAGAAAATGTGGTACATTTACACAATGGAGTACTACTCAGCTATTAAAAACAATGAATTTATGAAATTCCTGAGTAAATGGATATATCTGGAGGATATCATCCTGAGTGAGGTAACCCAATCACAAAAGAAGTCACTTAATATGCACTCACTGATAAGCGGATATTAGCCCAGAAATCTAGAATACCCAAGATACAAGTTCCAAAACATAAGAAAATCAAGAAAGACCAACGTGTGGATACTTCACTCTTCCCTAGAATAGGGATTAAAATATACATGGAAGGATGTGCAGAGAGAAAGCTTGGAGCTAAAATGAAAGGATGGGCCATCCAGAGAGTGCCCCACTCGGGTGGTCCATCACATAATCAGCCACCAAACGCAGACACTACTGCATACACCAGCAGGACATTGCTGAAAGGACCCTGATATAGCTTTCTCCTGGGAAGCTTTGACAGTTCCTGACAAACGCAGAAGTCACAATCATCTATAGGGCAGTACACAGGGTCCCCAATGTAGGAGCTAGAGAGAATACCCAAGAGTTGTAGGGGTCTGAAACCCTATAGATGGAACAACAATATGAACTAATCAGAACCCCCAGAGCTCATGTCTCTAGCTGTATATGTATTAGAATTATGGCCTAGTTGGCCATTATTCGGGAAGAAAGGCCCTTGGTCTAGCAATGTTTATAGGCCCCAGTACAGGGGAATGCCAGGGCCAAGTAGTGGGAGAGGGAGGGTAGGGCAGAAGGGTGGGGGAGGATATAGGGGACTTTTGGATAACACTTGAAATGTAAATGAAGAAACTCTCTAATAATAAATTTTAAAAAGTGGAAAAAATTAACTAAAAAAAAAAAGAATATCAAAAACCATTCAAGAATAAAAAAATTGTCCCAAGTGGAAGCTTAAGTAGTCTATATAGATAAATGTGATATATACCACTTAAGTGGTAACTGATTGGAACAAAATTATTATTTGCAAATAATTGATAGAAAAATATAAGAACCAAAACTTTTGAGTTGTTGAAGCTGAATAGCTAAAATTAAATTGAGGTTATTAGACTTTAAGAAACAATGTATTTGTTAAAAAAAAAAAAAAAAACAGACTTAGATGACTTAGAATCATCTGAGAAGAGAAATATTGTAAAAGGTTCTAGAATCAAGAGGAATGAACAATGAGACAATAATGAATGATAATGATTACTTTAAAATAATAAAATACAGCTTAAAATTTTAAAATGTACAGAGCAATCGTAACAAAAACTGCATGGTACTGGTACAGCAACAGACAGGTAGATCAATGGAATAGGATCGAAGACCCAGAAAGGAATCCACACACCTATGCTCACCTGATCTTTGACAAGGGAGCTAAAACTATCCAGTGGAAAAAAGACAGCCTTTTCAACAAATGGTGCTGGCACAACTGGCAGCTATCATGTANCTAGTTGGCCATCAGTGGGAAGAGAGGCCCCTTGGTTATGCAGACTTTATATGCCCCAATACAGGGGAACGCAGGGGCCAAGGGGTGGGAGTGGGTGTGTAGGGGAGCAGGGCCGGGAGGGGGGAGGATATAGGGAACTAGCTGGATAACACTTGAAATGTAAATGAAGAAAATATCTAATAAAAGTAGTAAAAAAAAATTCTTTGACAATTTCAGACAAAAAAAAAAAATTTAAAATGAACAATCAGTTTAATGTAGTTGAAGATATACGCCTTACCTTCGAGGCTTAAATAAATGTAGCTTAAATAAATCCTGTTGAAGGAAGAATTTTATCTATAGGTCTTTTTGAAATTTTAATTAATTCTGATGCTAGTAAACAATAAAAATTTTTTAAAGCAACATGCCCAAGAGGAGATGGAATACTTGCTGTGGCTTTAAGTCCTCATGACAGCAGGTTAAGAGTACAAGTGTACATTGAGACCCTGCCACAATGAAACAGCAGTGCTTTTTATATCCATCCTGCAGTGTGAAAGACTGGTTTCAGTCCCGCTGGAGCTGTGCCTGGCTTGGTAGCTCAGAGAAATCAGTATAAAGGTTGTGTTGTTTAAAGTTCGAGTGCTTGCTTGTATGCAAGTCAAATCAGAGTTCTTTGAGAGGCTTTGGGGCAGCTGGAGCAAGCTGTAGGAGAGAAATCCTTGAGAAAGGGCATAAAAACTCAACAGTGCATTTCTGTGGCCTTAGAAGCAATCATTTCTGTTTCATAGTTGCATGTTGCATATGTAAGCTTGTTGATGTCTGAGCAAGTTCCAGTGTGTTTGATGACAATGCAGATTTTCATGGATTAAAGTTGAAAACTACATAAGATGTATGGTCGTGAATGTTATTGTAAGGCCAAATAAAAACACACAATCTCTCTGTAAATTTAGGACTCATATAAGATTTTAGATAAAGCTTAAAAATTGGTTATAGCAATTGGGAAACATGCTGTCTACATTTTATATATTTAAGAGGCCCCTAAGAACATTGACATACAAAAAAAAATGTCTGACCTGAACTTAGTTGTAGTAGTTTAGAGAGGTTTGTCTTACTATAAAGTGAACCACAGAATTCACAAATTTGCAGTTTTAAGTCTTACTGATGATTGAAGTACGCGTTGACTATTCATTTGTTTTCCTGGCCTTTAGTCTTTTACAAAGTGGCAGAGAAGATGTCATTTATTCCTTTCATTGAAAGGAAGTTGTCCTCACATGCTTATGATGGTTATGGTTTGCCCTCCAGCTGCTCCTCCTACTCATTCTAAATCTCCTCTCCAACATTATACCGCTTCTTTCTGTCTCTCATTAGAAAAAAACAAAAACAAAAAAAAACTTCTAAGGAGTAATAATGAAACTTAACTGGAACTGAGGAGAAAATATAAAGTGAAGAAAAGGAGCCGAAGAAAAAGCTCAAGAAAGAGATATTCACTGGTTTTCTCACTCAGAAATTCAATAAAAACTTTAATCCAGATGCCATCATATCTATTGAAAGGACCTGGGGCAGACACACTCAGGCCATATATATGCTGCCTCAGTCTCTACGAGTTTGTAGGAGCTTTGATCACTCTATCCAAAATACTATAATAATAATCATTACTTCTCTTTTCATAATAGCCAGAAATTATAATAGCCATAAACACAATGGAAACAGCTAATTATTTGTGGAGCAGGAACAAGAGGAGTACTTGGGGAGGAGTAGGTGAGAGGGTGATGGGGAGACACAGCTACAACTAAGGACCATTTGAGGGATAATATGGAGTCCTAATGTCAATTCCCTACCCATGTATGAAGATAATCTAGATGAAGTTACCAAATAGTAAGTGATATAGAGTACAATAAGCTGTCTCTTTTAACCAAATGAAGCTTCCAGTACCTAGAAATTGTTTGGCTGAAGGAGTCCCATGAAAATGACCAAACAATCCAGATGCTTCCGATAATGTAGGTTGTTTTCGACAAATACATTACATTAAAATGAATTTAAAAATGAAGATTATACATAAACATGAAGAAGTCAAGTTGGTGCCATCATAGAATCTTCATTCCCATGCCCCAGTGTCTTTGGTATAGGAAGATATTATTCAGACTACTAATACAGAAAAGTAAACCCCAACTCAGCCTCAAGCCCTGTGATCTACAATGATGCCCTGTCCATAAAGTATGCTAGGGCAATGGTGTCTCAAAATTTGTGGTAGGATCCAACCAATATCTCATTTTACTTATGGACTGCTCATTGAGATGGCACTCATAGCAGACTAATTTCTTGGGTGCTGAAAAACTAAGACTAGATTGTTCAGGGACATAGGGGAAAATATTATTCATCTGAAAAAAAGAAAAGTAGCAATAAAATGAGTCCTGATGACATGCTTCTATATTAATAGATCAGTGCCTTGGAGACATCATGAGAGAGGTTTACTTCTTTAGCAGATGAAAACAAATACAGAGACCAGCAGCTAGATGTTATTCAGAGAATGAGAAATCTTGGAATATTCAGTCCTAAGCAACCTGTATACAACATACCCCTCCCCTCAGACTTGGGGAACGCTGTGGAGGAGACAGATGCAAAAAGAGTGTAAGGGCCTGATGCATGGAGGACACCAAGAAATCAAAGCCCTTGAAATCAATAGGATGAGCAGATATATGAACTCACAGACAGTGATGCAAAATGCACATGACTAACCATTTGACAGAGAAAAGGCTGACAAAAACAGTGGCTCTAATTTACTGAGCAGCAATCCATTAAAACAACAAGAAATTTTTCCTTGTCAACATACTCTCCTCCTGAAATTAATTTTCATTACCTTGTGCAATGTTCTGATTGTCCCTACAGCATTGTCTTAACCAAAGAATAAACCTTGGGGAGGAGAGTGCATTAAAAATATCTACACATCTGCTCTCAGCCTCTCCATTATCACCAGCAAGGTTCTAAATCACCTTGTGTCTGATGACATTAAATCAAGAGAACAGGGAAAGCAGGCCATGTCAGCACGCTGATAATGCAGCCATTGTACTGTCTGCTTGGGTTATCCCCTGTCACTTTCCATTTAAAGGGCACTAAATACAGCAATTTTGATAGAGGACAAGTTTGTAAACGTAATTCAACTTTTTGTTGTTTTTGTCGGCAACTGTAATTACTTTATAATAACAACTGCAGCATCCCAAGCCTCTGAAAATTTTTGTTGCTGTTGAAGTCATTTCATTGTATTGGCTCTTTATAATTTCTTTTTATTTTCGTAAAAATAGAACATAAGATTGTTTAGATTAAAATCCTCTCAGGTTAAAGAATTTCAATCTTGGTATGGTTAGATAGATAGTTTATGTAGTTTTGTGTATTTAGGAGCATTCACTGTTTTTTTTTTTTTTCTGAATTTCTAACTTTCCTTTTTTTTGCTTTCTTATTAAAATTCATTTTCAATGGATATATAAAGCATTGTTTGTATTAATGGAGTGGCAGGTCATGTTTTAATATGCAGATATATAATTAAATTTTAAATCAATAAAATAAATATATTTATGCATTTTTCATTTATAGTGAAACTTTAAATATCCTTTCTTTTACTTTTGAGAAGTATGTTACTTTATTTTAACCATCACACAGAGCAATGAAACACTAGAACTACTTCTGTGTAGTTACCACCTGTTATGATGAACTGTATAGCTGCTTCTATATAACTAGAACTCATTATATATTGATCATCTCTACCTTATTACCTCTTCCTGTTCCCCTTGACCTCTTATAACTGCCATTCTGGTTTCATCATCTAGATCAACATCATTGGATTTACATGTAAGTGAAGTCAGGTAGTGCTCGCCTTTGTCTATAAGGCTTATTTCCGTTAATGTAAGGACATTAGTTTCAGTCAATCACTGTGTATGACAGTTTCATACATTTCTGTAGCTGAGACAAATCAGTTATGATAGAATCTTTAGACATACTAAAATATTGATAGAGGGCAATACAACCTAAAATCAAGGACCTAATAATAATCACTTTTGCAATTCCCTGTATATAAATGCATGTGTTTGTGGCAGGGGGTCACCATAAAAGGGAAATCTTATACAGATATAACAGGGAATACTTACTGTAAAGAATCATCAACCACTTATAAGGTATTAAAGATAATAGCTACCAAGAAGGAATGAAAAGGAGTGTAAACATGAGATTAGACAAAAGGATAAGTACACAAGCAATAAATGGATATGATGTTATGAAAATAAATCTTTGTAGGACGGTGTGATGGTTTATATATGCTTGGTCCAGGGAGTGGCACTATTAGAAGGTGTCACCCTGTTGGAGTAGGCGTGACCTTGTTGGAGTAGGCATGACACTGTGTGTGTAGGCTTTAATACCCTCATTCTTAGCTGCCTAGAAGTCTGTATTCTGCTAACAGCCTTCAGATGAAGATGTAGAACTGTCAGCTCCCCTTGTACCATGACTGCCTGGATGCTGCCATGTTCCTGCCTTAATGATAATGGACTAGACATTTGAATCTGTAAGCCAACTCCAAATAAATGTTGTCCTTATAAGAGTTACCTTGGTCATGGTGTCTGTTCACAGTAGTAAAACCCCAATTAGGACAGTCAGTATTTTGGTGTCATAGCTCCCTAATGTACTTGTTGCTGATAAAGATTTCTGTCTTGACACTGAGAAGAGATGATAGATGGATGGGAAAATAGTCATGGGCAAGAATTCATGGGTTCTTGTAGTAGAAGAATTGTGTAGTTTGGAAAAGTTTAGTTACTAAGTCCTTTCAGTTCAGTTGAAAAAGCACTCCAGGGTCACAAAAAGCAAATTTCCTATTCAGCTATGTTGTAACTAACTGGGTACATTGACTTGAACTTAAACATAATAAACTGTGTCAACATACCATATGTGGCTTTAATTTTTAACAACTTATAATCTATTTAATTGACTTTAGTAATTGTACAGATTTTGTGGTGTAGCTTGAAACTTTTATAGATATTATATAATGGCATATAAAATAATTATGTAATCAGGATGTTTAGCTGTGTTGGAGTGAATGAGAATCAACACATAGGCTCATATATTTGAATGTTTGCTCCTTAGCTTTTGGAACTTTTTGGGAGGGTTTTGGAAGTGTGACATTGTAAGAGGAGGTAGGTCATTGGGGTTAGGCTTTGTAGTTTCAACAGCCCAAGATAGTCCCAGTTAGCTCTCCCTCCTTCCTATTTGCACATAGAGATGTAGGCTCTCAGCTACTGCTGCAGCACCATGCCTGTCTGCTGTCATGCTTCCTGACATCCTGATCTTGGACTTACTTTCTGAAATACTTATGTCCCCAAAATAAATTTTTTTATAAGTTGCATTGGTCATGGTGTCTTATCAGAGGAAGAAAGAAATAACAAGGGCAATTTCATAGCTATCATATCAGACAGTTACCTTTTATGCTTGGTGAGAAGATGGGATTCACATTTGTGGTGCCCCAGGAATTGTCACTATTAGGAGAGTGGCCTTCTTGCAAAATGTATGGCCTGACCAGAGGAAGTGTGTCATTGTTGGTGTGTACATTAAGACCCTCATCCTAGCTCCGTAGAAGCCAGTCTTCTTCTGAGTTTCACAAGAAGAAGGAGAACTCTCAGTTCCTCCTGCACCATGCCTGTCCTCAATGCTTGTCATGCTTCTGCTTGATGATAATAGACTGAACCTCTGATCTTGTAAGCCAGCCCCCATTAAATGTGGTCTCTATAAGATGCCTCTGTTATAGTATATTTCACAGCAGTAAAAAATACTAAGACAGCAGTATATAAATAAAATTGTTATTGATGAGAGTGTTTACAATATTTGTTTTTTTTTTTTTAGTTTGTCTTCTGTTGTTGTGATAAACAACATGAACAAAAGCAACTGAAAAAATAGGTTTATTTCATATTTCGCTTTACATTTCATCATCATGAAAGGCCAGGGCTGGAGCTCAAAGAAGGAACTTGGAGCCAGGAGCTAATGTAAAGATCACAGACGAACGTTGCCTGCTGACTTAAGTCTTCAGAAGTTTCTCAGATTGCAGGTTTTTTTTGTTGTTGTTACGTTTGTTTGTTTCTTTTTTCATTAATTTAGTTATGCAATTAACACCTGAAATCTGTTCCTCTCTCCTCCCAGTCCCACCTCCCACAGCTCCTCTCACTTTCTTCCCCATTCTCCTCTAAGGGAGAAGCTTCTTGCACCTCTAACCCCCACCCCTTCCCATATTACAAACTCTGGCACATCAAGTCTCTGCAGGACTAGGTGCATCCCACACCACTGAGGCCATACAGAGCAGCTCAGTTAGGGCAACAGGATCCACAGATAGGCACAGATTCAGGGACAGCCCCAGTTCTAGTTGTTGGGGATCTGCATGAAGACAAAACTGCATATGTGCTACATATATGGGTGAAGCCTTGGTCCATTCCATTCAGCTTACTTTTTTTTTTTTATATATATATACAATCCAGAAATACTTGCCTGTGGTATTACAGCCTAGAGTGTAATAGGACCTTCCACATCTATAATTATTGAAGAAATATGCCTTATAAACATTCATATAGGCAAATTTAATGGTGGCATTTTTTTCCAATTTTGAGTCTGCTTTCCCAGATAATCTTGTATCAATTTGGCAGAAATAATAACAAGCAAATATGTAGATTTGAGAGCACATAAATCTGTCTGAGAAGTTTAGATATAGCAACCTCCTACTAGTAATTAATTCATCCAACACTCAGATCTTGGTATCTAATACTGTACTGCAATACTTAAAACATGAGTTTCAGAGAAAGATGCATAATTTAACAGTCAGGAAACATACATGGTGAATAGATATGTCTTTAAGAGCTACAAAATGAGGAAATACTAAACAAACAAACAAACCATGTACACATTTTAATAATATGTAGCAAAAATATATAAAATCCTACAAAACTCCCAATGTCCAAATTCTTAACAATTTAATAATGGAATAAAATAGTTTTGGAATATACTAAAACATAAAGCAAATATGCACACCAGTACATACCATCATACATTCTGTTACATATTCAGATTTATCATACTGCACTTACATAATTTTTTCATGTATAGGACATACATGAGGAAAAGAAATGATGAATGTGAAAGAATTCCAAAACCTTCATGCAGCTCTTCCACCACAAAGAAGGCAGAGCATCATCACCGAATCTACACGTGGGTTGAAAAAGTAACTTCTTCCCAAAGAATGTAGAACATTGAGAAGAACATCAGGATTGTACAGTGGAAAAATCTGACAAGGATCACCTCAGCCAGATGAAACACATGAACAATAATGCCATCATCATGTTGACAGCACATAACCTTGGTAGGAGCTAACAAAAATGAAATGCTTCTCTAAACACAAAAGCTCAGTGTAATCAAGAATAAAAATGACACTCCACATTTACCAATGGTGAGATAATCTACCAAATCAGATTAATTACATTCCAATCTGTCAAGGGAATAAAAAACAAGGCCTGTCTGGAAAGCTATCATAGCCAAAGAAAGAGCTAGAAATACATAAAGCTATATTCAAAGGCAATGTTCTGAGGAGATTCTACATAGAAAAAAAAAGAGGATATTCAGTAAAACCCATAGAAATATGACTAAACTATAGTGAATTCATGTCATATTGTTATTTAACTTATGAAATGTAATATACTCGTATATAATTTTAGCAGTAGAGGAATGTTTGTGTAGGAGTATGAGAATTCTTTTTACCCTAGTTATAGTTATTACTAGAAATATAGTTATATTTTCTTCAAGTCAGTGATTGCTCTTATATGAAATATTTACTTAGATAAAATTTGAAGAATGTAAATATTTTATGTGGGGGTGCTATTACATTGCAAATAATGGAAATAAAAGAGGTTATTGGTAAATTATTATTTGAACATTTAGAAGATGCTGGAGAGGACCCAGCTGTGTGAAAAATCTGAAAATGGTGTACTCTTGGGAGTATATATCAGCAGGTACGAAGGCATGGGAGCTGAGGACTCAGGTGTGAAGGGAACCATTGTTTCTTGGGTGAAGTTCATCAAAAACCAAAATGGCAAAAGAGTCTTCAGGTTTGGCTGGACTTTATGACTCTGTATACAGAACATACCACATAAAGACTTAAGGAAAATATCACATTATTGATTAGAATGAGATGTCACTGGAGTGATCTTAAATAGAGACAAACATAACTAACTATAATATTCTTTAATATGTATTTTGTTGAAAATTGAGTAAATGTGTCTGCAAGGTTTGATTTGAGATGTAAGAAAGAGTATGTTGGCCTTACCACCAATTAGGTGGTCTTGGCTGTCTCTGAGCTACAATGTGATCACAGCTGGAAAAGATTTATGAAAGTTGGAGTTAATAGAAATACTCATTTTCTTGACATAGTGATTGCATAACCTAATGTTTACTACTGATTAGATTTTGTTTATGAGACAAAATGCACAAGCAATAAAGCATATCAGGATATGTTCTGAGTAATGTAAAGTTGATTTTATATTTATCAATTTCTAATATTTAGTGGGTTTCTAAAGTAAAAGTGTAGACACTGATTTCCTAGGGTAAGTCAAGAGACCAGCTAGCAAATAAGCACTAGCACATTTATAATGTTTAATATGATGAAAGCATTTTATATCATGAAAGGTGTGATTAACATCTTGAAAGCCACTGAATAAAGAGACTACAAGTACTAAGTTATGAGAAACTTGTAAAATAAAATATCCAAGAAGAATGAGGAGGTATGGCAAGTAAGACTGAAGAAATCCAAGAGTGGGTGGCAACTTGCAGTGAACCAGTGGGAGAAATCAACTAGGATCAAGTAATAAGTACCATCAAATACCACTGAAATACTCTTGCTGTTATAACAGAGAAGGATAAGATTCAGCTAAAACTCAGGCCTTTGTTAGAGGACATTACTGACATCAGTAAAAATAATGCATGTGTTACTGTAGGTGGCATCTCCATTCATGTTGTTTTATTTAGAATAAAAGAGAAGCAGATGTTGGGAAGTGACAAACATTCATGGTACTCAGTAAGATTTTAGGCTCATCAGATTTATTTAAATAAGTAATTTGCAATCTTAATTAGAACAATTTGCTAGACAAATGAAACATAATAGTGGGGGAAAGGTAATAATAGCTTGATTGTTCTTATGTATACCAAGTAAAAGGGATGGTGACAAAGTGGCTTCTGATGCGGTAGAAGGTAGATACCTGAATACCGACAACCCTTAAGAAAAATATGAAAGCCGGGCAGTGGTGGCGCATGCCTTTAATCGCAGCACTTGAGAGGCAGAGGCAGGTGGATTTCTGAGTTCGAGGCCAGCCTGGTCTACAAAGTGGGTTCCAGGACAGCCAGGGCTATACAGAGAAAGCCTGTCTCGAAAAACCAAACAAAAAAAAGAGAGAAAAGAAAAAAGAAAAAAGAAAAATATGAAATTGGGAATGTCCTGAAGCTTTCCTTGGAGCATTGCTTTTTCAAAAAGTAGAAATTGCAACTATCATTTGATATGAATATCAAAGAGAAAGTATTAAGTGCTAGAGGAGATTAAAAAAAAAAAAAACAAAACAAAAACCTAAAACTGGTGTCTTTGACCACAGGTAATATATTATGGGGAGGTAGATGTGATATGATTACCAGGAAGCATTACCAACACTTTATGAACTAAGTATATTTGAGCATAAATTCATGGTAAAGTATGGAGTCAAGAGTTTTGTTTTCTTCTATGTTTGTGTGCACCAATTTCAGACCTATAAAAGATAGACATTTATATCAAATAGATTCCACATTCACCAGCTAAACAAATAGAACTAAAGACAGGAGACGAACTAGAAAACATGAATACTATTATAGTAATTATACTGTTTTTGTAGCAGATCAAATGTGTCAAAGATCTAGGATACAAGCAAAAGTAAATAAAATTAATAAGTTAGGAAATGGGTAGCAGAGAACTTGTGTTGAATATAGCAAGTAAAAAGGATGAAAGGTGAAACTGATACAATCATATCATGAAGATCTATGCTTCTTTGTAACCCTAAGTCATTGATTAAGAACATGTGAGTCCATTTCTAAGGTAGACTAGAAGTAAAATAAACAGAAGGGAAGTTAAAGAAGCAAGCATTAAGTGTTAAGTGCATTCCTATGCATGGATTTAAATCACCAATGATTAAGTATTCTGTCTTGTGAAAAGATTTACAATGGGCCAACAAACATCATAATGAAAATTATTCAAATAAATGTGATCTAAAGATAAAATGAAGAAGGGAGCTTCAGGTAGTACAAGCATTGGACATGAAAAGTCAAAATGAAAGTTTTATGGAGATAAGGTGTAAAAGTTATAAAAACCATGAACTATCAAATTTTTAGCAGAGTAATTTCCAACACCCACATACACACATGTGCGCACACACACACACACACACACACACACACACACACACACACCACATATAACAGTCTACTAGTCAAAGGGCTTCTTTGGAATACACTGTTTTATAGAAAGCAACAGCTCTTCTAAGGAAGTTGGGAACAGGGAGAGCAGTAAAGGAAATTGTAAGAGAAGTTGTAAGAGATTGTAAGGAAGAAGGTACCAAAAGGCTATGTTTCTGCTGATGGTGTTGTAGATATGGCAAATAAAATTTATAGAATTGAGGGGAGTGTGAAAAGCAGTCATGTTCTGTGTATAGAAAAGCATATTAATTTTGGGAAGTTTCTATGAGTTCATGCTTTATAGGAAATGAGCCACACTGAAATATATTCCCTGTAGATTTAAGACTAAGAATGGTACTCAGAGTCACCATCAATGGCCAGGTAATAAGGTATATAAACTGGTTGTCACTCTTATTAGTAGTAGTATTCAAATTAGTAGTAGACAAATTTGTTTCACTAAAACTGTAAAAGTCAAGCATTATGGTCTATAGCTCAAGTAGGAGAGGCAAGAGGATCTCTAAATTTGAGTCCAGTCTACTCTATAGAGCAAGTTCCAAACTGTCAAAGGTACATAGGGATAGAGATATTCTATTTAAGAAAACAGAACAAAGCAGAGGAGAGCAGAGCAGAGCAGAGAACAGAACAGAACAGAACAGAACAGAACAGAACAGAACAGAACAGAACAGAGGAGAGCAGAATAACTAAGACTGTAGTAGAATACCCTATTTGACTTCAAATGAATCAGATAAGAGGGTTAAGCCAATCAACTACATGAATGACTATTGAATTCAATTAATCCTCACTCAGAGCCTGTGTCTGAGTAAATCTCATATGAGGGCCACTCATCTACAGCCACATCCATAAATATAAATTTCCAATTCCGAGTCTGAGTCCTGATCTCTCACACAGTAATAAATAGCATATTTATTAAACTGTATGCATGGCATTTAACTTAGATAGCAAAGACCCAGCAAAGACCCCTAACTTGTTATCTCTTCAGGCACTTGTGTTTTATCCTCTGCACCCAGCCATCTGTACTAGCTTTTGTGCCATAGTTCTGGACAACCACTTGGCAGTCATACTTGCTGGTTTCCTCCTCTCGATATGTGTGGCAGTCAGCAAGTGCACTGAATATGTACCATTGTAAGAGCAATCTCTTTATGTTCTTCACAATTGTCATTTTGAGAGTACAGACAAGAACTTGGTCCTGGTTTATAAGATTCTTTTTTTGTTTTTTTTTTTTTTTCAACTTTTATTAGATATTTTTTTCATTTACATTTCAAGTGTTATCCAGAAAGTTCCCTATACCCTCCCCCCTCCCGGTCCTGCTCCCCTACAAATTTGCTCCCACTTCTTGGCCCTGGCGTTCACCTGTATTGGGGCATATAAAGTCTGCATGACCAAGGGGCCTCTCTTCCCACTGATGGCCAACTAGGCCATCCTCTTCTATATATGCAGCTAGAGACATGAGCTCAGGGGGTACTAGTTAGTTCATGGTTATTCTTCCACCTAGAGGGTTGAAGACCCCTTCAGCTCCTTGGGTACTTTCTCTAG
>LR751317.1:102491-117590 GCA_902729485.2 Mus minutoides | reverse complement strand
TTTTTTTTTTTTTTTTTTTTTTTTTTTTTTTTTTTTTTTTTTTTTTTTTTTTTTTTTTTTTTTTTTTTTTTTTTTTTTTTTTGTAGGAACTCAGAGCTATGAATTTACCTCTCAGGAATGCTTTCATTGTGTCCCATAAATTTGGGTATGTTGTGGCTTCATTTTCATTAAACTCTAGAAAGTCTTTAATTTCTTTCTTATTCCTTCCTTGACCAAAGTATCATTTAGTAGAGTGTTGTTCAGTTTCCACGTGAATGATGGTGTTCTGCTACATATGTTGTTATTGAAGAGCAGCCTTAGTCCATGGTGATCTGATAGGATGCATGTTACAATTTCAATATTTTTTAATCTGTTGAGGGCTGTTTTGTGGCCAATTATGTGGTCAATTTTGGAGAAGGTGTCATGAGGTGCTGAGAAAAAGGTATATCCTTTTGTTTTAGGATGAAATATTCTGTAGATATCTGTTAAGTCCATTTGATTCATAGCTTCCGTTAGTTAGACTGAGTCTCTGTTTAGTTTCTGTGTCCAGGATCTGTCTATTGATGAGAGTGGGGTGTTGAAATCTCCCACTATTATTGTGTGAGGTACAATGTGTGTTTTAAGTTTTACTAAAGTTTCTTTAATGAAAGTGGCTGCCCTTGCATTTGGAGCATAGATATTCAGAATTGAAAGTTCCCCTTGGAAGATTTTGCCTTTGATGAGTATGAAGTGCCCCTCTTTGTCTCTTTTGATAATTTTGGGTTGAAAGTCTATTTTATTCGATATTAGAATGGCTACCCCAGCTTTTTTCTTCGGGCCATTTGCTTGGAATATTGTTTTCCTGCCTTTCACTCTGAGGTGGTGTCTGTCGTTTTTCCTGAGTTGTGTTTCTTGTAGACAACAAAATGTCGGGTCCTGTTTGTGTAGCCAGTATGATAGTCTATGCCTTTTTATGGGAGAATTGAGTCCATTGATATTAAGCGATATTAAGGAACAGTAATTGTTGCTTCCTGTCATTTTTGTTTTTAGAGTTGGGATTCTGTTCTTGTGGCTGTCTTCTTTTAGGTTTGTTGAAGGATTACTTTCTTGCTTTTTCTAGGGCATAGTTTCCGTCCTTGTATTGGTGTTTTTCTGTTATTATCCTTTGAAGGGCTGGAATTGTGGAAAGATATTGTGTGAATTTGAATTTGTTGTGGAATACTTTGGTTTCTCCGTCTATGGTAAATGAGAGTTTTGCTGGGTATAGTAGCCTGGGCTGGCATTTGTGTTCTCTTAGTGTCTGTATAATCTCTGTTCATGATATTCTGGCTTTCATAGGCTCTGGTGAGAAGTCTGGAGTAATTCTGATAGGCCTGCCCTTATATGTTACTTGACCTTTTTCCCTTGCTGCCTTTAATATTCTGTCTTTATTTAGTGCATTTGTTGTTCTGATTATTATGTGTCGGGAGGAATTTCTTTTCTGGTCCAGCCTATTTGGAGTTCTATAGGCTTCTTGTATGTTTATGGGCATCTCATTCTTTAGGTATGGAAAGTTTTCTTCTATTATTTTGTTGAAGATATTTGTTGGCCCTTTAGTGTGATAGTCTTCCTTCTCATCTACTCCTATTATCCTTAAGTTTGGTCTTCTCATTGTGATCTGGATTTCCTGGATATTTTGTGTTAGGATCTTTTTGCATTTAGCATTTTCTTTCATTGCCTTGTCTATGCTCCCTATAGAATCTTCTGTGTCTGAGATTCTCTCTTCTATCTCTTGTATTCTGTTGCTGATGCTCATATCTATGGTTCCTGATTTTTTTCCTATGGTTTCTATCTTCAGGGTTATCTCCTTTTGGTTTTTCTTAATTGTTTCTACTTCCATTTTTAGGTCCTGGATGGTTTTGTTCCATTCCATCACTTGTTTGGTATTGTTTTCCTGTACCTCTCTAAGTTTTTCCTCTTTAAATGCTTCTAGTTGTTTATCTGTGTTTTTCTGTATTTCCATCATCATCATGACCAGTGACTTTGTGGAAGATGTCCTGCTTTTCTGGTGTGCTGTTGTATCTAGGACTTGATGTAGTGGGTGAGTTTGGATCTGGTGATGCCAAGTACCCTTGGCTTCTGTTGCTTCTGTTCTTATGCTTGCCTCCTGCCATCTCTGCCCGAGGAGACCTGGCATTGGTGCAGATCAGAAAGGACCCGCTGTTCTGCCCTGGGCTACTATCAATCTCCTGGCTGGTGTCTCAGGTTCCAGGAGATTGGGCTAGAACAGAGGCTTTGTCCCCTGCTCACTTGAGGTCTCCAGATAGCTTGGAGGGTCCCGAAGGAGCCTAAGAGAGTGCACAGCGCCTGAGGCCCGAGCCCTGAACTCCTGATGTGATCTTAAAGTCCTGGGAGTTGCTGGGCTCAGAGGAAAGATGGCGGGGTGGAGGGTGCTCTGGCTGGGAGAGGCCCAGCCTCCAGCGGTGCGGAGTTGTCCGATCCTGCCCCTGAGGGCAACTGCTGACCCACTGCTCCCAACACCACCTCTGCACTGCACTCACGAGTAACCCCGATGTGATCTTAAAGTCCTGGGGTGTGTGAAGCCCAGGACAGGCCCTAGCTGAGTCTGCTGGACTCAGAGGAAAGATGGCGGGCGGTTTATAAGATTCTATATGACACATATGCTGCTGATTTCTGACAGAAGGTCATTGTCTCTGATGCCTATTTCATCTTTGTCACATTAGTTTTATGTTCCATTTTTCATGCCTTATATTTGAAATCATATTGCTATCTTCATAGTATTCACAATATCTTCCTCTGTATCAAGTTTTTTTTTCCCTTTGCACAAAGAAAACCCCCTCCCTGAACATTTAAAAACCACCCCTTTGCAAACACTTATTTTCCTTATTATAAAATAGGAACTTGAAAATCTGCTTCTGCATGATGGGGAGATGCCTCATTCAGGAAGGCTCTCTTTAAAGAATGTGGATCTGAGGTTTATCTCCAGAACCCACTTAAAAATGCCAAATACAGTGGTGAATGTTTATAATCTTTTAGTTCCAGAAGTTGAAGACATGTGGATCCCAGGATCTCACTAGTCAGTCAAATTTGTTTTCATCATGTGGTCCAAAATAGTGAGATACTCTGTCTCAGGCAGAGGGTCAGTGGGGTAGGTGGGGTAGGGAGGGAGAGAAAGAGACAGACAGAGACAGAGAGAGAATATGATAGTACCTTAGTAACATTACTAACATTAATAAGGTTGTCTTATTTCCTACGAATACAAGAACACCTACATACAGTTGCATACATTTAAATGCATACATATATGCAAAAATGCATTCACATTATTTCAACTTGTTTCATCTCTCTATGAACTACTAATTATCTTGATATTATATTCTCAAAGAATCTTAGATTATATTCACTGT
Organism: Mus minutoides; assembly: GCA_902729485.2. NCBI lineage: Eukaryota > Metazoa > Chordata > Mammalia > Rodentia > Muridae > Mus > Mus minutoides. Next base: position 114,225 of record LR751317.1, on the reverse strand, counting down.
CCTGTCCCTTTTGTGACTAGCATATAGCAGTTACTCAATATTGATTTCACAAATTCCTGATGTCTGAATGTGAAAGGACAATATAAACCCCATTTGTCTTCATTTTAGGACATGGCTGATTTAGAAAAGAAAGTTAACAGTCCAATGAAATAGGCCATATGCCACAAGTTTCAGGAACAGAACATAAATTTCAGGAACAAGGTTGGAAAACCCTCTCCCAAAGAACAGACTGGTCAGAAATCCCCCTCCCAAAGTACAGCCCAGAGGCAACCACAAGAATGGGAAAATATGTCTCAGGATAGGCCATCTATGCTTGGCAGCCATATCTCATCCTGTTGTTAAACATTTATGACATAGAAATCCATACCACTAAACACCTGGCATAAGCCAATCAGAAGCTGACACATGTGACCTCCCACCAATGAAATTTTAATTTACCTAATCCACTCTCTAAATATAAAAGAAATAACATAATAGCCAATCAAAATTGGACTAATGTTACTATTTTGGCCCCTAACAGTCACACTAGAGATTATCGAATTCTTTCAGAAAATTTCCCATAAGAAGACCTGCCTGTCTCTGTTTGGGGTCATCATAATGAAGGATGATTGATGCCCACATGCTGGTTGTTTCTGTATCATAAACACTTTTGGTCTTCCTTACATAATTTTCAGACCCTTACAAATGAAAGATAAACCATTCCCACTATGCTATATTTTATAGTCACCCTTTATACCCAAATCTCTCCCTGCTCCAGCACATGGGTCCCCTGTTAGTGAGGTAAGGTGGTCATTGTCTCTCTTTATAAGCATTTCCCCACACTATTCTCTTTTTTTTATTGTGACAAATTTCACTAGTATTAGTACTTCCTTCGTTGGTTAGTTATCTAGTCTGAATGATTCCTCTGATGCAAGTTCTCTATATTCTATGACAAGGGAACTCTTTATCACAGATTTTCACAAAATCACATGCCAATATTCGGAGAGACTATTTGAATTGGTAGTTTCTTTTTAAAAATCATCTTATTGGGGCTGGAGAGATAGCTCAAAGATCAAGAGCACTGTTCATCCAGAGGTCCTGAGTTCAATACTCGACAACTACAAGGTGGCTCATAACTATCTATACTGAGATCTAGCACCCTCTTCTGGCCTACAGGCATATACACAGGGAAAACACTGTATACATAATAAATAAATAAATAAATAAATAAATAAATAAATAAAATCTTTTAAAAAATTCATATTATTCTCACATTCTTCTCAATAAAACTCTAAGCTTCACAGATGACCACTATGTGTGAACTTACACTTTATTTTTATCTCAATCAGTAACACAGATTTGTGGTTTGTTCAATCTCTATAACTCATTGCATTGTCTAAATAAAAAATAAAAACAAACTGACTAAACTCCTACAAGATCAATTGTTATATCCTTGTCTATTCCCACTTATTCCCCTTTATTGCTTTTACCTGAACAAAGCCAACAAAGAGTGCATGTGGGACTCTAGTGGACCATGTATAACAACAGATGCCTTTCCTTGTCTTTCCAAAAGACAGGGGGAGAGCAGAGAGTAATTAAGGTGTTGAGATTTAAACAACTTCCTCTATCAACACGCAACTTCCTCCAGAGATAACCTAGGGTGAGAGACTGTGCTTCCTGGCCTGTGTAAAGATTCCTGTTCATTCTGCTGATGAACTCTTCCTCAATCTTCTGACCATTTATACTTTTGATGTATTTTTTCATGACCAGAAAAATTGGTGAAATATTTGTAACTATTTCCAGTACTCTTTCTCCTACTCAATGGTTACTTTAAGGAAATTCAGATTAGAGAGAAAAGGAAAGCATTGTTTGCTAGAACATGCAATCTAGTGTTTTATGAGCCTTTTCCACATTGAGGAATTTAATTTTCTTTGGTAAAATTTTGTAACCAAAAATATCAAGAGAACTAATAAAGAGTATTTTCTTACTTTGGTTCTCCTTAAATCATTTCAGGCAAAGAAAATAAAAATGTGGAAACAAGGTACTGGATATTTTGAAATAATCTATCTGACCTCTTATGTGACAAGGACTCTATTTGAACACAGAAAGTGTGTTAGAAATGTGGAATCAGCTGTTTCATTTTGAAAATATATTGAGTTCCTTATAAGTCAAATAAATTAATATATATTAAATGAGAATACAACCAAATAGTAAATTTTCATTCACCCACCATAAGAAGCCATATTTGGAGATACTTACTATGTGTCAGTTTGTTAAACTTTACAATACTTTCTGAATTTTGACTCATAAGAAAATAGAGATGCAGCAAATGTAAAGCTCATGCCAAAATATGAATTAATAGGGAACTTTGACCTACACATAAGATTCCTGCTGAAATAGAATGCCACAATATATAAAACAACAACAAACAAAACCACAAAAGGCAAAAACAACAATAACTTTTGCTGACTTAATGTCTATTGAACAAGAAGTGACAAACCTGAACTAAGCATATATGAGTAATAAGAGACTTCTTTCAGATTCTCCTTCAGGGTGTCTGATTAGAATAATTCTCATTATAGCAGTTAGAATGATGAGAAAAGAGGTAGTTTTTTTCTTCCTCTCAGTTTGAAACATACTCAGGAAAAAAAAATGATCATGTCTTCTCTCTGTGACCTTTTGCTACCTGAGAAGTCTTAACAGTTAGAAAACTGCCACTGTAATTCCTGCATATCACATGGCTGGAGTTTGGCACAGGACTTAATGCCATACACTGGACACACTGCTATTTGGCTATAATTCCTGATGAAAAAAAAAAAAAAAACTCACAGAGAGTGATCAGGAAAATGTAGACACTGAGCTTCTTGTTCCTGCACACTTTGGTAAATGGTCAGGAAGCTTCTCATGAGACACACTGTGAACTTAGTACATGTGAACTGTGGTTTCCTCATGCCTGTTTTACCTGCTCCCACAATGTGACATTGACCCTGAATAGAATATAGGACTAATAACAGCTGGAGACAAGATTATTCCATGTAATAGGCACATATTTGCTATCCCTGCTATTTCAATATTGGTTTTTTAATGCACTCAGAAAATTATTTTGGAGATCTCTGATATGAAGTAGAGCTAAGCCTTTGGTAGACGAATTTACCCTGAACTGAAACATATGAAAGGCAAAGATTTCAATCTGTATGTATTCCATTTTTGAAATGGAGAACGAGTTTGTTCACGCCTTTTGACTTTGAACAAATATTAAATCATGATATCAAAGTACCATGAAGATTTTTCTTAGTGAAGTGGATAGATTTCTGTGTGCAAAAAAGATAGTTTAAACATAAAAATAATACCAGAAGCAATTAAAAATATATTAAAGCTTATTTTTTTGTTGTTGTTGTTTTTTGAGACAGGGTCTCTGTGTAGCCCTGGCTGTCCTGGAACTCACTTTGTAGACAAGGCTGGCCTCAAACTCAGAAATCCACCTGCCTCTGCCTCCCAAGTGCTGGGATTAAAGGCGTGCGCCACTACCGCCCGGCTAGAGCTTAATTTTTAATATATAATTTATTATAAATCAAGAAGAAAAGGTAGGTTGATTATATGACAACAAACTTAGAAAATGGATATGATCATAGATAAAAACTTAGAAAATAATCAAGTCAGTATACTTTAATATGTACTGATAAAATCCATTGAATTTCATTTTAAGTGGAATAATTCAATACAACTTTATAATATACACACACAGACACACAGGTGCAGCCACATGTGTGAGTATTTAACCTGATATAGCTGTAGGGTACATAAATATCTTTGTCTCACATGAATATAATTTGGTACAAACTGTAATTTATAGTAACTATGAAAAATCCTGAAAGTATCACACTTCTGGTAATATATCTGTTGTCTCATGACAACACTGTCACATGAGCAGAACTAAAATCCTAGCTCACCAGAAAGCAAAGGACAGCTATCACACATAGGCTGCTAATTTTCTCTAAACAATTTTCACAGTCAGTGGTTTCTTTCAAGCCACGGTACCTTTGGAAGGAATTGGCAATGAGCGAAGATATTGAGTTCCTGCACTCTCTTACTTTTTCCCGCTGGATCCCAGCCACCATTTAAGCACAGCAAATACTCTGGATTTTCTTGAGCATTCAGGCTATCAAACTCTTAAACACTCCTGTATTCTGTCCATGGCCTCATTTTTTTTTTTTACCTAAATATACAAATATAAATCCACATTTAACCACACTATGCATATTTGAAAATTATGATACATTTTATAAAAAGATAGAAATAGTATATTTCTCTATTATTAGTTTTTTATATTTTCTTGATTTCTCTTTATATTATAACTAATTTTGTTAAAATAGTTGAGAATTTATAGGAAAAAAAACTTTGCAAGAAGCCCTCAAATACTCTTCCTTACTTATCTCCAATATTACAATCTTGAATTTGTAAGGTATGCTTTTTAAAATTAGTGAATCAACATTGACATGAAAGTGTAAACTTAATTTGGAGGCTTAATTTGGGTTATGGTGACACATGCCTTTATTTCCAGCACTTGGGAGGCAGAGGCAGATGGATTTCTGAGGTCAAGGCCAGCCTGGTCTACAGAGTGTGTTCCAGGACAGCCAGAACTATACAGAGAAACCCTGTCTCGAAAAACAAAACAAAACAAAACAAAAACAAAAACAAAATTTGGAGGCTGTCAGTCCTAATTCATTTTCTTTTTTGTTCCAGTATTCTAACCAGAATCCCATGCTAGTAGCTGTCATGTTTCCTTAAGGTCCTTTTAGCTGTGACACTTCCTCAGGCTTATTGTTTAGAGATTCATAACAGTTTTTCAGGAAAATTGGTCAGATACTTTGCAGAATGGATATGCCGCTTTGTGCACACTGAATCTGCTTCTACTACTGCTGAATATCCTTTCTCTACATTGCTCAAACCCCATAGCTATGGTTCCTTGTTTCCAACCTGATAAACTCTATTCGTGATGAAGGATAACTAAATGAACTATAATTTAGGAACATTTCAGCTTCTCTCGATCGTTTTTAAACATTTTGAACTTTGCATGAGAAGAAATGGATTTATTTTGGCATCATACATAAAATTCAGTTTATTTTTTTCTAATTCATGTCATTCCCAATGTTTTCTCTCATATTATGCTCTCTGCATGGGGGCAGGGGTATGCCTATCTCTCCACAATAGACTTTATTATCTTCTCGCACACATCCATTCTGCTTTTTCACTCCTTTGTGTTTATCCTTAGACTTGATTGTTTCTGAAGATGCCTAAGAGTCTCCTTACTTAGCATTTTACCCCAACTGCTGTGTGTGCTATTCATTCTTATATCTAAGGTATGATTTTAAGTATTAGTACTACCTAAGTTACAAAACTGTTTATTTCACATAGATTAAACTTGTTTAGTGGTACAACACATTGTTTAAAATGTAGCTTAATGTATCTGGTCTTACACAATATATCTTAACAGAGACACTTCCATGAATTCTTATACTTTATCTGCCCAACTCTCCATTCTCAAAACTCCAACAACTGTCTAGTTTACATTCTCTTTAGCCATGTGCTTTGGAGAAAACCACATAAATGAAGTGATTATAGTATTATTTTCAGAATAAAAAATATGCATTGGTAAACACTCATAACTTTGCATGACATAACTACTTATTTTTTGCTGAACAATTATGTATATTTATGTATACATATATATTTAAATGTAACATATATAATTATATATTTTTATTCTATATTGTACAACATATGTTATATGTTATACTATATATCATATATTATATATGTACTAGCTGGTTTTGTGTATTAACTTGACACAAGCTGAAGTTATCACAGAGAAAGGATCTTCAACTGAGGAAATGCCTCCATGAGATCCAGCTGTAAGGCATTTTTTTTCAATTAGTGATCATGGGGAGAGGGCCCATTTTGGGTGGTGCCATCACTGGGCTCATAGTCCTGGCTTCTATAAGAAAGCAAGCTGATCATGCAAAAGGAAGCAAGCCAGTAAGTAACACCCCTCCATCGCCTCTGCACGAGCTCCTGCTTCCTGTCCTGCTTGAGTTCCAGTCCTGACCTCCTTTGGTGATGAACAACAATATGGAAGTAAAAACTGGATAAACCCTTTCTTCTCCAACTTGCTTCCTGATCATAATGTTTTGTGCAGGAATAGAAACCCTGACTAAGACAAATTGGTACCAGGAGTTGGGTATTCAGGTCACAGCCAGACCATGTTTTGGGGAGAATTGTGGAAGGGCTTTAGAACTTTGAGCTAGAAGAGCCATTGTGATGTTAAGAGCTTTGTGGAGCTTGGAAGATAATGTTGAGAACAGTGCAGAAGATGAAGAAATGGCTTGTGAAATTTCAGAGGGAAGATTAAAGACTATTATCAGGGCTGTTGCTATTTTGATTGTGAAGATTCTGTGGTTTTGGTTATCTGGGGCTGAAGAATCAGCTACAATTAACAAGATACCAAAACTACTAAAGCAAAACCTTTGCATGACTGGGACTATTGATGCTGGTTAGCTGGAGCTAAGAAATTAGCAGTGTTTAAGAAGAGACCAGCATCATTTAGGTGAAATCTTAGTAATGTTTTCTGAGAGCACAAAGAGGCTGTATTCCAGAGATAGCCAAGGTTGTACCTCGTTTTGCAGCGGGGCTTGGTAATGTGTAAGAGTCACCCAGGTGGTACTGGTTTTAAAGGCAAGAAGAGCAGCTGAGGCTGGGCAATGTGAAAAGCCATGGAAGGCTATTGGTGATCAATTACAGTTGTAATTGATGTAATTGATGAAGGGGTCATGCTAAAGTGTTGAGGCTTGGCACCATGAAGAGAGCTTATCAGAGGATATTGGTGAAGCCTAGTTGCATCTGAAGACATCAGTGTTTTGGAGATGTCATTATCATGAGATGACCACCAAGAACAGCAGCAGCAGTGGAATACAGTCATTTGGAGCCTAGAATACAAGCTGTGTGCTTTAAAGGGCAGAGCTGGAGAAGTAACCCAAGTCCTTACAGGAATCTAGAAGTTCGTGAGTGGATCCCAGACATTTGATGGTTGAAGTTTGAATTTGCTTTTGATTGTGATTATTCCATGATATTTTTACCTCTTGAAGGAAGAAAGTATTTTAGTGGAGCCCACAGTTAAGAGACTTTTAATTATAAAAACACTGAGTTTTAAAAGAGATTGCATATTTTAAATGGATTGAAATTTTAATATGTAAGAATTTGTAAAGACTGTGGGACTTTTAAAGTTATTTAGATCTTGGGGATGAATAAGAGAGTAATGGTTGAGGCTTAATAGTGATGTGTTTGTGTGTCATGTTGACAAGGGGTCAATTGTACTGGCTGGTTTTGTGTGTCAACTTCACACAGCTGGAGTTATCTCAGAGAAAGGAGCATCAATTGAGGAAATGCCTCCATTAGATCCAGCTGTAAGGCATTTTCTCAATTAGTGATCAAGAAGGGAGGGCCCACTGTGGGTGATGCCATCTCTGTGGTGGTAGCTATGGGTTCTATAAGAAAGCAAGCTAACCATGCCAGAGGAAGGAAGTCAGTAAGTAACAGCCCTCCATGGCCTCTGTACCCACTCCTGCTTCCCAACCTGCTTGAGTTCCAGTCCTGATTTCCTTTGGTGATGAACAGCAATATGGAAGTGTAAGCTGAATAATGTTTTGTTCACGAATAGAAATTCAATCTATCTATCTATCATCTATCTATCTATCTATCTATCTATCTATCTATCTATCATTTCTATCTATGGAAACATTAGAACAAATGAATTGACATTCTGCAAAGTGTCTGAACAATTCCCCTGCAAAACTGTCATAAGCCTCTAAACAATGTAGGTCTGAGAAATTGCCATAACCAAGAGGACTTTAAGATGACATGACAACCAGTAGCATGGATTTATGATTCAGGTTAGAATATTGAAACAGAAAAAGAAGGTGAGAATATATATATATATATATATATATATATATATATATATATATATGGACATTGTGCAATAATATTGGTGGTTTTGGATAATTCTCATTTCTACATTTAGAAAAAATTGTTTTGAAGGATTAAGGGAAAATTAGGATATATTCTAATTAAAAAAAACAAGTAGTCTTTAACATATATATCTTAAAATAATAACAGAAGGAAGGTTTTCAGGAATAGAGAAAATAGTGACAGGATATTTGAGTACTATAAAGAAGAAAGGGCTGGAGGGATGGCTGAGCAGTTAAGAGCTCTGACTGCTTTTTCAAAGGTATTGAGTTCAATTCCCTGCTACCACATGGCGGCTTACAACCATCTATAATAGCATCTAATGCCCTCTTCTTGTGTGTCTGAAGACAGCTACAATGTACTCATATAAATAAAATAAATAAATCTTTTTAAAAGTGCGTGCTAGTTTCTTAAAAAAAAAAACTAAATAAAAGAACAAAGAATTAAAAGTGAAAATATGACCATATACCAATGGAGTTACTTTTAATGAGTTTTAGAAATTACATTTGATAATTCAATTAATTTATCACTTGTTATCAATAAAATACTTAATATTATGAAAAATAAAGGGCATTAATGAATCTATTTCTAAGTATTATTTAAGTGTCAAATACTGACATGGTGAGTTGGTTTTAAGTTTATATACATGTTTATATATCTTCAGGAAAACAAGATGAGAAAAATTCACAATTTTATACAAGAAATATTGCTTACAAAAATAGAAGCATTACATATAAAAAATATCCAAGTAACCAATAGAAGCTCAGGAAAAAGAAAGAAAGGTGAACCAGAATAAGTAGAAATTGAATATTGAAACAGGAGGGTTAGGTTAGTATGTTAGTGAGAGTTTTAGTTCTGTGAATAGACAGCATGACTATGGCAACTCTTAGGAAGACATTTAATTTGGGGGTGGCTTTTGGTTTTTGAAGCTTATTCCATTATCATCATGGCAGGAAGCATGGTGGCATGGAGGCAGACATGTGCTAGAAAAGGAGTCAAGAGTCCTACATCTTGATCCTCAGACAGTAATACGTAGACTATGTATCACACTGAGTGTAGCTTGAGCTTAGGAGATCTCAAAGCCTGCCTCCACAGTAACTCATTTCCACAAAGTCCACCTACTCCAACTAGGCTACCCCCTTAGTAGTTACATTCCTTATGGACCAAACACTCAAACACATGAGTTTATGAAGGTCATACCTATTCAAAGATTCATAGTCTGGCATAGCAGCAGAAACCTCAATACTGTCAGAACAAAGTCAGAGTCTGAGAGACAAGTGATATGCTTCTTAGAAACTTCGAATCACAACCAGCAAGATACTGAGTCTGACAGTAAAAGAGCGAGGAAATACACCATTCTATATTAATAAAGGAAAAAAGTTGATTTTATATTTATTGACATAGTATATATGAGTATATATATATATATATATATGTATATATATATATATACATACATATATATATATATATATATATATATATATATATATATATATATATATATATATATATATATATATATATATATATATATATATATATATATATATATATATATATATGTAATGCTGTATGACATGAATTTGATAAATGAATATAATGTGAAATAATCACATTAAGATAATTGGCAAATATATCACCACAGACACATGTCACTTTTTATTTTGAGAACATTTAACATACTCTTTACTTTGAATTAATTTGAATTATTCAATTTTCAGTTACTTACTGTAGTTATATTTGTCTCTGGGGAATTAACAAGTTACTTCTCCAATCAGTCCTAGTCTATACAATTAAAAATTCTTCCTCATCTGTCTATGCTCATATCCCTTCCTATGGACACAGAATGGCTTGCTTATTTTCAACCTCTTCAAATTTCAGCATCTATATCCCAATATAACTGCAAATAAGATTTATTTTATTTTCAGGACATGACATTTCTCCCTACACATACTACCTGGTTGTTTCACTCATGTAATTGCAAATGGCAAATGTTTACCACCCAATCTCTAGCCCAAAGTGAAGTGTTCTTTAGATGGTGTTGTCTAGAAAGGTGATCAGCAAATGCATAATGTACTCTGTGTATCCATGTGCCCTTTATAGGATACCTGGACTGAATCTAAGTCTTAGCAATAATGAATAGTTTTATAATAAACACAAAAGATTGAGCTAGAAGTTTCTGGTTGTCATGTGATTCAGAATTTGTGGTGTTTTGCTGAGACAAGTCTCATGAGAGGACACATGATTTTTGGAAAGCGTTTAAGTAAGACTCCAAAGACAGCAAGCAGGCACATACACAGCTAGCCTTGGAAAACTTCATTGGTCTCTAGTCTTTGCTGATCTTCACTTCCTTGAGAAAGGCAGAGCAGAAAATGTCTGCTGGCATTTGGGTTGGTTGTAGTGGCTTCCACTGACTCCATTGGAGGCCTAGCTGTTTCTGCTGAGTTGTGCCCCCACTGCTAATTCATGTATTCTGACACTATTGAACTGCACTGCTGGTATTATAGCAACAGACATTTGCTACTTCTAAACAAGTGCATGTCCTTTTGTCCTATTTATCATCTTTTCTACTCTACCTTGGACAATGTACTAGAAGGAGGTCAATGTGTTTGAGAACCTTTATTAAAAGTAGGATTTTTAAAATCAAAGCCTACAGAAGCATTTTCCTTTCTTTTTGACATACTGGTACCAGTCCTATCATATAAACCCTAGTGATGCATTGCTATATTCCATCATTGTGGTTTATATAAATTTATGAAGATCTTCCATTATAAAAAGAAATATAAAGTCCACAGTTTAGAGCTTAATTATTTTCCACAAATGTAGCAAAAATGTAAGTCAGGAAAGACACAAATCTCTTCAATAAATAGTGCTAGGAATTATATATCTATATGCAAAAGAAAAATCCTGAACGCCACTATACCATTTTACAATGGGTAGTTACATATTTTTTGAGACATGACTATTAAGTTCATTTATCCATATTAATTGGATTTATTTTGTTATGAAGTTCTTTGGAATCTTTGTATATATTCTGGACAATAACCACTTATTGCAAGAGTTTACAACTATTTTTATCTTATGGTATAACTAATGGATTTGTTTTTTTTTTTTCTTCTGCCCTGAAGCTTTATTGTTTCATGTAACATCATGAAGTCAATTTTTTATTCCATTGCCTATGATTTTATGATTTTAAGGTCATTTCCAAAAAGTCTTTCTCCATTTCAATGTCCTGAAGTGTTTCTTTCTATTAATTTCATACTTTCAATTCTTCCAGGCATGCCAACCTCTTTGACATTGCAATGCACCACTGTCATCTTCAAAGTTCGTGATCAAAAACCATGCAATTGAGTTACAAATCTTAAAAAAGAAATCTCATTACACTTTTAGTAAATTTAACATTTTGTGCTAAGAAACTTTTTTTTTGTTTCATAGGCTAAAAACAGCCTGTGAGCTACCATTGGTTATGCCTATAAGCATATATTTGTATATACACACATATATATGTATAACGTATATCTATGCAAAGTATTGTCGCGCGCCTACCCCGTCCAGCAGGAATAAGACTCACGACAACCAGATTTCTCCTCAGGACAGTTTACTCAGGAACTTGACGTGGCTAATGGTGCATCACGAATGGCAAAATGCCGGCCCAGAGCCTCCCCGGAAGCAGCTACTTAAGCCCTGTCCTGGCCAATCAACGAGCTGCCCTGTGGCTCTCGCGAGACTA
>LR751317.1:83783-98581 GCA_902729485.2 Mus minutoides | reverse complement strand
TGCTTTGATTATTTAAAAAATATTATTTTTCAAGTTTTCGGAAACTGTTTTCAGCTACTTATGTGAAAATATTTTTTGGTATTTTGGTAGGTGTCATATTCATCCTTCTTACTTTACAGGGCAGTATTCATATTTAATAAAATTAATTTCTATAGCTAACCAAAAATGACACAACTTTAAGAATTTGTCTTGTTTTTCATATAATTTTAATTTCAAACAATTTCCTCCTGTCTTAGGTGAATTTATCTAATAATTTTAATAGCTGTTTTATGAGACTAAACATTAATTTCATATTCATCTATATTTACTGCTATTTGGAAAACCTTCTGATCTTGTTTCCTTGACTTCACTGAATTCTTTTGTTATTTCAAATGTCTTTTGATGGAATCCTTAGCATTTTGCTTTATGACATTTTTTCAACAGTAAGCAGAGATGGTTATATTTTTCTTTTCTATTTGGTATTTTTGGTTTATGTATCTTATCTAGTTGGTATGCACATTATTACTAAGTCTGTACACAATACTTAGGATGAAAATAGATCACTCAAATTTGTAACCCCAGAGCTCAGGAGACCATGTTAGAAGGATTGCAGTTCTTGTCCACTGAGATAACATTGTGTTTGTCAGATAGTGTACTTATTATTTGTGATATATTACTTCCATACTGAGTGTTTTGGGTTCTTTGGTTTTGCGTTTTTATACAGAAAGTAAGGTAATTCTCACCATTTTTCTCATCTATTGAGATGACCTCATGGTTTCTGTCTTCTGATTACTGTGAGGTGTTTGTTATCTTTATCAATTTGCACAGTTTACACACTCACTTTACAGTGGAAGCAAATACTGTGAACATTTACAAGCATTTTATCTGCTGCTAGATTTAATCTGCTATTATATTGTTGTGAGATTTGATATTTCTATCCATTAGAAACATCAATATATACATTTTTTGTTGTGAACTAATCTGGTATGAATCATTGGAGGATGAAATTGTCAAGATTCTCTGGAAGTTTAAAAATAATTGACTTTAGTTCAACATTTTGGTAAAATTCTTAAGTGAAAACATCTGTACTAATTAAATTGTCTAGAGTAGAACTTACAGAATGATTCTCTCCAGATATGAATATAGGGCTTATTAGAATAACATATGCTGTGGCCCAGATAACCCTACAATAGCTGCACATAAACAAAAGGTGGAAACACCTAGTAACTGTTCTTTCTTTGAGGCTAGATGTCTTATCTGGCCTCAGTATAGGCCAGAACTCCAAACTAGTTTCTAATGCTGGGATTGAATGGACTTTCTAGGGAGGAAAGGCAAATAGTGACGTTTCCTTTTTCTATATCCTTATATAGGCTTACAACACAATGTTAAAGATTAAAGGTATGTCTTCCTACTTCAAAAGATCTAAATTAAATGTGTATTCCCACCTCAAAAATCTGGATTAGATATGATTAACAAAAATCCCTCACAAGTGTGACAAGCCAATTTTTGTATTAGCTAATAACCAATGTAGTCAATTTGACAATTGTAAGTAGCCATCACACTCTCATCTAATCTTGAGATATAGTTTATTGAGAAAAAAATGTGACTAGTTCTTTTTTTTTTTCTTGCTATTTGTGTTTTCATTTACTCAGTGTGCTCATGGGGCTGTGTGTGTGTGTGTGTGTGTGTGTGTGTGTGTGCGTGTGTGTGTGCTATATGTAATCCAAAAATATTTCTTCTAGTTTTTCAATTATTGGTATTAAACTTATACCATTCAGAATGACCAAGATTAGAAAAATTAATGATAGAAGATGATTGAGAGTTTGTAGAGAAAGAGGTATGCTTACTCATGGAGTAAACTTGTACAATTACTATGAATATCTGCACACACTTTCCTCAAAAAGTAAAAATGAGTCTACCACATGATCCAGCTATACCACTTGAGGAATATACCCAAAGGTTTGAATTTCTTACTAAAGAGATACTTGGGTATCAATATTCACTGCTGATCTATTTTATATAGTCATAGAATGGAAATAGCTTAGACATACATCAACAGATTCATAATAAAAATGTGGTACAATCATATACAAACAGTTAAGCTGTTAAAACCTGTAATTGAACGTTACAAATAATGGATGGAACTATAAATAGTCATTCTTTGTTGCTTTTTCATTGGTTATTTTATTTATTTATATTTCAAATGTGATCACCTTTCCATTTTCTCTATCACAAACACCCTTTCATGTCTCCTGTCTCCTGTCCCTCTGCTTCTATGAGGGTGCTCCCAGACCCACCCACCCATCCATTCTTGTCTCAGTGCCCTAGTGTGTCATCAAGTCTCTACAGGACCAAGGAGCTCTTGACCCCAGATAAGGCAATCCTCTGCTACATATGCAGCTAGAGCCGTGGGTCCCTCTATCTGTACTCTTTGGTTGGCGGTTTAGTCCTTTGAAGCTCTGGAGGGTCTGGTTGGTTAATATTGTTGTTCTTCCTTGGGGTTGTAAACCTCTTCAGCTATTTCAGTTCTTTCCCCAACTCTTCCATTGGGGTCCCCTTGCTCAGTTAGATGTTTGGCTGCATGTATCCACATATATATTGGTCAGGCTCTGGCAGAGCCTCTTAGAAGACAGCTGTACCAGTCTCCTGTCAGCAAGTGCTTCTTGGCATCAGCAATAATGTCTGGGTTCAGTGTCTGCAGATGGGATGGATCCCTCTGTGAAGCAGTCTCTGGGTGGCCTATTCTTCAGTCTCTGCTCCACTCTTTGTCCCTGCATTTACTTTTGACAGGAACAATTCTGAATTAATAATTACATTATTAATTTCCATTTTTAACTACTTAATTTTTATTTATGATGTCTATGTTTGTCTTTACAAATGCAGTGAATTCTTTAGAGAGAGTTTAATCAATTTCCACTTAGTGGCACTTTTGGAAGATAAGAGCAGACTCAAGTGAATGTTTGTTTTATTACTGTTTTGTTTATTCATTGCTGTTTCATTCCTGCCTTGGCACTTGACAGCATGTCTTAGTTATAATTTAATATCAATATTATTTATTTTTCTCTTTGTATATATGTAATTTAGTGTTAACTTTGGAAACTTCATGATCATGATGGTAATCAATATTCTTTGGGTTCCACCTTAGAATTCTTGTAGACCTTTCTTTAAAGCTAATATGAAATACAGTGAGCATTGTAAAACCCAGCAAAGCAAAATAGAATTCAGAGTAAGATTATGAGACACAATCAGAATTGCACAATAATGAAAAGATCATTTGATCAGGAATATATGACAGTGTTTAACAGGAACACATGATTGAAATTTGAAAATACCTAATACAAGAAGGCAGAAGAATCTAAGAAACAAAATAAGATATTACAACAAACAAATGCTATCTTAAAATTCCTTCCAGGTATTCATGCAATATTAGCAAAAAGTTTCATATTATACTCCATAAAATCTAACATCAATAAACTGCATAGGAGAAACTTTACACATCTATACTCTAGTCATCAAAGAATCAAATCAGAATCCAATCATAGAGTGATGACCAGAAAATTAATGAATGTGAGAAATTAAACAACAGGCTTTTTAAAAATATACTTTATGAATTTGTGAATTTTAATACTGATGAAGTCTCAAAACAGCAAATGTGTGTATGAATAGCCTAAGGAAAAGAAAAGTATTTCTGAAAATATTAAAATGAACACTGAAATATTAAAGGAGAAACTAATAATAATAAAAAAATAATAATAATGTGCTTTGTCAGAGGAAAATTATCAGATTGACAGTAAAACTTCATTATTATAGAATTGAAAAGGGTGAGTAAACTCAAAGGAAACATGAAAAATTTAAGTAATTAATCAAATGGAGTAATTAAGACCTAAAAGGGATAAAAGTTAGTCCTCAATGAAAAGACATTCAAGTAAACTTCAGCCCTTGAAACCCTGGAACCCACACCTGCAGTGAATAGTGTCTTATGCAATACAGACAGAAGAAGGACAATAATAGTATCCTGCATGTTTGGCAAGTCTCTTGTTAAATGCTAGCAAACATCTGAAGAGGAGGTTTCTCAGGCCTGGCATGCAAATTTTGTTAAAGCATTGCTAGCCCGGCTGAGAAATTTTTCAGTTAATCTTTCTCTCTCTCTCTCGCTCTCTCTCTCTCTGTGTGTGTGTGTGTGTGTGTGTGTGTGTGTGTGTGTGTGTGTGTGCATATTAGTCCTTTATGTTGCTTTGGGTAGATAATAACATGATCACTTATAACTTTTTCAGATGTCATTATTGTCGTTTTACTTTCATCCCACCTATATACATCCTCTTCTCCCATCCCTAATTAGAAGCTATCATTTTCCCCTTTCCCAAGTAGGAATGCTTATACCTAGCTATTTTTTCGATTTCTTCCACAACATTCTAACCCAGGCATGTTTCATTAATTAACTTTTTTCCTATCCATAGTTACTCCAGAATCTTTACTCACCTCTGAAGATTTGTAGATAGCCTCTGATGTAGGGCTTCTGATAAGGGAATATCATGAGACATTCATCTTTAGGAGGTAAGCAATCAATATTCCTAACCAACTGGGACACCTATGAAATACAGCATGCCCAATATGGTACAATTACCCTAAGTATGCAGTATTGGTATGCTTACCTTTAAGGTAACCAACCACTCTTCAAATTGAATGGAATAGCAAGTTAACAAGAAGGAAATTATTTCTTGTATTACAAACCTAGGTAGCTAACCAGAGCTAGTGAAGCCATGGATCTTAGAAAACAACCTTGAATAGAGTGTTTATTTCCTAACTACACTCTAAACATTTGTCCTTATACCCATAGATACATGTAGTCCTTATGATAGGTTAATCAAGAAAACTTTTATGCAGTTAATGAAAATATTTATAGAAATCTAAAACCAATCAAAATGCTGAGATGTGGAATATCATGGAATAAAACCACAAAACAATTCCTGGACTAATGTCTCAGGAAACATTAGATAAGAGGTGTAGGAAAGGTTTTAGTCAGAGAATCAGGAAATTTGCTAAGAGATTATGTTTCCTAAGAATATCAAAAGCTACATCCCTAAAGTATTATCAACTTGATTGCCTAAATGTGTGCTATTAAGAATGACTAGCTTCTACATGAAACAGCCAGTTGTGCCAGCACCATTTGTTGAAAATGTTGTCTTTTTTCCACTGGATGGTTTTAGCTTCCTTGTCGAAGATCAGGTGACCATAAGTGTGTGGATTCATTTCTGGATCTTCAATCCTATTCCATTGATCTATCTGTCTGTCGCTGTACGAGTACCATGCAGTTTTTTTTTCTTTTGCATATTTATTATTCTGTATGTAGTAAGCAATTGATAAATAAGTGTTTAATTGAAACAAAAAGTTTTCAAGAAGAATTGTAGTCTTGTCTAAGGTATGGGTTGCTCTTGCTCTGTAGTACAGCTTGAGGTCAGGCATGGTGATTCCACCAGAGGTTCTTTTATTGTTGAGAAGAGTTTTTGCTATCCTAGGTTTTTGTTATTCCAGATAAACTTGCAAATTACCCTTTTTAACTCTGTAAAGAATTGAGTTGGAATTTTGATGGGGATTGCTATTCTTATCTCCTTGTACTAAGGTCAAGTCTAAATGGTTTAAGGAACTCCACATAAAACCAGAGACACTGAAACTTTTAGAGGAGAAAGTGGGGAAAAGCCTCGAAGATATTGGCACTGGGGAAAAATTCCTGAATAGAACAGCAATGGCTTGGGTTGTAAAATCAAGAATTGACAAATGGTACCTTATAAAGTTGCAAAGCTTCTGTAAGGCAAAAGATATTGTCAATAAGAAAAAAAGACCATCAACAGATTGAGATAGGATCTTTACCAATCCTAAATCAGATAGGGGGCTAATATCCACTATATTCAAAGAACTCAAGAAAGTGGGCACTAGAAAATCAAATAACCCCATTGAAAAATGGGGTACTGAGCTAAACAAAGAATTCTCAACTGAGAAATACCGAATGTCTGAGAAGCACCTGAAAAATATCCATCATCCTTAATCATCAGGGAAATGCAAATCAAAACAACCCTGAGATTCCACCTCACACCAGTCAGAATGGCTAAGATCAAAAATTCAGGTGACAGCAGATGCTGACGTGGATGTGGCGAAAGAGGAACACTACTCCATTGTTGGTGGGACTGCAAGCTTGTACAGCCACTCTGGAAATCAGTCTGGCGGTTCCTCAGAAAATTGGACATAGAACTACCTGAGGATCCAGAAATACCTCTCCTGGGCATATATCCAGAAGATGTTCCAACTGGTAATAAGGACACATGCTCCACTATGTTCATAGCTGCCTTATTTATAATAGCCAGAAGCTGGAAAGAACCCAGGTGTCCCTCAACAGAGGAATGGATACAGAAATTATGGTACATTTAAACAATGGAGTACTAGTCAGCTATTAAAAACAATGAATTCATGAAATTCCTAGGCAAATGGATGGATCTGGAGGGCATCATCCTGAGTGAGGTAACCCAATCACAAAAGAACTCACATAACATGTACTCACTGATAATTCGATATTAGCCCAGAAACCTAGATTACCCAAGACATAATTTGCTAAACACATGAAACTCAAGAAGAATGAAGATCAAAGTGTGGACACTTTGCCCCTTCTTAGAATTAGGAACAAAGCACACATTGAAGGAGTTACAGAGATCAAGAGTGGAGCTGAAACAATAGGATGGACCAACCAGTGACTGCCGCAGCAGGGGATCCATCCCATAATCAGCCACCTTATGCAGACACTATTATATATGCCAGCAAGATATTCCTGAAAGTGCCCTGATATAGCTGTCTCGTGTGAGGCTATACCAGTGTCTGGCAAACACAGAAGTGGATGTTCACAGTCAGCTATTAGATGGAACACAGGGTTCCCAAGGAAGGAGCTAGAGAAAGTACCCAAGGAGCTGAAGGGGTCTTCAACCCTATAGGTGGAAGAATAATACAAACTAACTAGTACCCCCAGAGCTCGTGTCTCTAGCTGCATATGTTGCAGAAGATTGCCTAGTTGGCCATCATTTGGAAGAGAGGCCCCTTGGTCATGCAAACTTTATATGTCCCAGTACAGGGGAACGTTGGGGCCAAGATGTGGGAGTGGGTGGGTAGGGGAGCAGGGGGAGGATGGGGGAGGGTTTAGGGGACTTTTGGGATAACATTTGAAATGTAAATGAAGAAAATATCTAATAAGAATTAGGGGGGGGGATGACTAGCTTCATATGCAGCTAGAGTCATGAGTCTCTCCCTGTGTTTTCTTTGATTGGTGGTTTAGTCCCAGAACTCTGGGGTTAATGGTTAGTTCATATTGTTTTACCTCCTAGGGGGATGCAAACTAGTTGGTCATCAAGGGTTGAAGAATCTCTTGGTCTGGTGAAGGTTCTATGCACCAGTATAGGGGAATGCCTGTGCCAGGAAGTGGGTGGGTTGGGGAGCAGGGGGAGGAGGGAGTGGATAGGAGATTTTTGGAGGGGAAACTAGGAAAAGTGATAACACTTGAAAAGTAAATAAGGAAAATATCTAATTAAAAATGTTTTAAAGGGCAGGGGATAATTTAGAATGTAAATTTTAAAGAAAAATTTCTATTAATATAGAAATAAAAAAATTGTCTAAAGTATAGGTAAGCTGAGAGAACATTAAGCTATCTACATGACGTCAAACCCAAGAAGAGCCTAAAGAGATAGGGCCACTGAATTAAATGGGTTATGCCAAGACAGGCCCTGGGACAGAAAAAGAAAGTGGGGGGGGGAGTGGTGAGGCAAACTTTTAAAAAATTCAAGTAAAGTACAAACTCAAACTCAAACTCAAACAACAAAAAAAAAAAATGACAAGCATAAACATTCCAAAGAGGATGGGGGAGACTACATGACCTCAACCCTATACAAACAACTTTATACTTTCAAAGGTGAGGAATGCAAATAAGGAGAAAATACTTCAATTGATTACCTACTATAAAAGATCATCTCTGAAAACATAAATACGAGTAACTATACAATCTGAGATTGCTGAACCTATGTATTTAGAAATATATAATATATGTATGTGTATATATATATATATATATATATATATATATATATATAGTTACATGATATATAATTATGTATATGTAATTATGTTGTAATGATGTAATTGAAATGATGTATGTATAATCTCATAAAATAAAAGCATTAATTAAAACAACAGGTTATAGCTCATTATAAAGGTATCACTTGTCTTCCTAAATAAGTTAAATGTGGTACATAGCTTTGTGTCCACTCAGCACAGAATTTCAGTGTAAAAATTTAGGAAAGGGAAATATATTCAATAGTCGTATCTTTCCAAAACAGTTCAGAATTTCTAAAAGTATTAGTTTGTCGGGACAGAATCTTCCTGTTTGATCTCATGATCAGCTTTTTATATTCCTCAAACAGACTGCACTTGATATATTGCTATTCTGCAACATTTGCAACAAATTATTCTTTCTACCTGATAGTTCTTGAATTGCAAATTCCTATTGAACAAATCAATACCAGACTTTGGATTGTGTTTCATTTTACTACTTCTGAAAAGAACAAACTGGAGTTGTTATCCCTTAAGACTTTGAAACCTCTGAGAGTACCCATCTACATTATTTCTTTCCTTTGATTTCCTGACCCAATTAGGACATGACCCCAAATTTGCTTGTCTTTTAATATGTAAAGCATATAGGAAAGGGATCTACATCTACAACCCAGTATGCACCTCACACACATTTAATAATCCCACCTGGGCAGAGTAATTGAAGCATTAATCCTACAACCAGATTCTTCACATATAAAAAACTTTAATGATGAGTTAAATAAAATGAACAAAAAGAACTCATCTATTTTCAAGCCCATCAGTTGTAGCAAGAGGAAAATTGAAAAGTGAGTCAGTTAGTAAAATGCAGTAAAACAGGGAGCTCTTTTACAAATTAGCCATCTGGTAAAACTACTGAATGAAAGTTGGGTTTGAACGTGGACACTAAGCAGCTTGTGATATTGAACTATTTTTTATCTTCCTAGAGAAAGAGAATAAATTGTGGTTATGAGAAGAGCAATGAAAATTATTATCACCATCAACAATATATTGAACACTGTCTATGTGCATAGTCTCAGAATTACAATCATTAGTCACAATTGGGCCAGGTACTGCTGACCTCGGAATGTCTCAGTGTAATGAGAAAGTTAGTACACAAGAAAGTTTAAGCAGTTCTTTATGTGCCAAACCATGCTTCAACAAGGCTTTTCTGACAAGGGGATCAGAGGAAGTAAGTGTTTCCATAGGTGGTGGATAGTTAATGGGACTGGGTACAGTTTCCTTTTGCATAACAATTTCTAATGATTTTCTCTTTTCTCAGGTTGTCGCAACATCCTCACTTTGAAACTACTGGCCAGGTGTATCTTTTATACTATAATCCATCTCTATCAAAGCTTGCCATTTATTTCTATGTTTGATAAAAAATTAAAAAAAAAACAACCAAGCAAACAAATAAACAAAACTCAAAATATGCATGATTTCCCTGAGTCTGATTTCTTTTTATTTTTTTAATTTTTAAAAATATTTTAAATTTTTATTGGATATTTTCTTCATTTGCATTTCAAACATTTTTTCCCCTTTCCAAGTCTACCCTTTGGAAACCCTCTATCCCATTCCCCCTTCCCCTGCCTTTATGAGGGTCTCCCCTACCCACCCATCCACCCACCCACCCACCCACTCCTGTCTTCCAGTCCCAATTTTCTCTACACTGAAGCATCTAATACCCTCAGGGCCAATGGTCTCTCCTTCTACTGATGACCAACAAGGCCATCCTCTGACACTTTTGCGGCCATAGCCATGGGTCCCTCCATGTGTACTGGTTGGTGATCCAGTACCCTGGAACTCCGGGGTTCTGGCCTTTGGACACTGTTGCTCCATCCATGGGGCTTCAAACCCTCTCAGCTTCTTCAGTCCCTTCTCCAACACCTCATCAGGGACTCCACTCTCAGTCTGATTTCTAGTGATTGAATTTGTTTCCACTGGTCACAAAACTTATGTGTTAGAACAAATAATAATGTTTTAGCTTCTAAAAGTGACTTTTAATTCTTTGCATGTGTACAAAATTTGTTCTGTGACATCTATGCTGCATAAAGTATTGTTGAAATAATTAGGATTGAACTCAATCCGTACTTTGTTAGGTACTCAGTCGTAACAAAATGTAAATTCAGTCCATTAAACATGTTTGTTTGAGATGATGAGATGGGACAAACTGTATGTAGTTGCTGGCAAATGTTACCTCTTGTTAGATCAACCTTGTGAACTACTAATGGCTACCATTATCTCCTTACACCACCTCAGATTGTCTTCTAGACTCTGAAAAACCAAATGTATTAGCATAAGTTATTTTTGCAATGATATACACTAACCTGTTTTTTATTTTCACTATTCTAAACACTAGGGGGTAAATGGAACAGTTTCAATTATCCATATTACATATATTTAAAATAACAAATATCAGCTCTTGTGAGATAGGTTAAACATGGAATTTCTAATAATACAGATATTTTAATAAAATAAGTATTTTTATTTAAATTATAGGGCATTACTGTAATAATATAGCTTGAAAAATTAATGAGATAAATTGCAAGGATAGGAACTTTAAAATGGGATATTTGCATTAGAAACTGAATGCCAGATATTTAGAAAATATTACATGAAAATTACTTGCTTTGCATGTATATATTTTTACTACTGTTTTATCATATACTAAAGTTTGTCTGTAAATCCACTATTTACAGTATGATTTATATAATTCAACTGGCATCCATAGATATTCATGGTGCTTAGAGTGAACGGCACTGAGACACCTGAAATTAAAGTGATAAAATTACTAATCAGAAATGAAGGGCAGAACATTCTAATGACCTCATAATAAAGGAATACAGTAAAAAAAAAAAAAAAAACAAAGTCTATGTCTCCTATTTTATCAGCCTTTATGAAATGTAGAAATTTCTTAACTATACAATCAGCTAAAAATTTATAAGGCAAAAATAAGGTGGCATAAATAGCTCCTAATCTACTAATTAGATCAAATTAATAATTCCTCACATCAGCAGACACTAAATTCAAATGTATGTATTGGTGAATTCTACTAAAATTTGAGTTATACAAATTTCCACTAGCCTTTATCAGAAGGTTTGTTATCATTTGTATTCTTGAAATTTCTATTCTGGCTGGAATGATGTGGAATCTTAAGGTAGTTTCAATTTACATCTTTTGAAAAAAAAAGTTATTACAGTGTACTCACATATAATAAATAAAAAAAAAAAGATGAGTAAGAAGGGTTGTGAAGTGCTGTTTTCTGGACAATTATTTATATCACACTCATGAACTTATAGCAGCTCTGGTTACATGCACAAATATAAGATCAAGCCAGGAAAAATCCTGGCATAGATGAGGTAAATGATTTCTAGACATCAAAATTTACTGAGGAATCTTTTCTCTTCTTTTCTTTTCTTTTCTTTTCTTTTCTTTTCTTTTCTTTTCTTTTCTTTTCTTTTCTTTTTTTTCTCTTCTTTTCTTTTTTGAGACAGGGTTTCTCTGTGTAGCTCTGGCTGTCCTGGAACTCACTCTGTAAACCAGTCTTAACTCGAACTCAGAAATCTCCCTGCCTCTGCCTCCCAAGTGCTGGGATTAGAAGCATGTGCCACCACTGACTAGTTAGGAATTATTTCAATAAGATACTATAATTTGAGAATGCAGTAAGTAGTTAAGGCATATAAAAAGACGTAACCGTTTATAATCCTTTTAGTGATTAAACCAAATCTCACCACTTTCAGGTCTGAGTCACCTTGAATATGCTACTAATTTCTTCATCGCCCCTGATTGGTAACACTGGATTGGAATGCCCTGATGAGATCCATTCCTTCTCGTTTATGTACAATTATCCAGACAGTGGAATATACAATGTTTTACATCAGATTTAAAAATTTAAAACCATATACTAGATGCTAAACTCCAAGTTGTAATTTTTTGTATGTTCTTTAATATTTGTTTACAATCCAGATGATATCCCCCTGCCAGTCAACACTGTGAATGTTTTACATCCCATATTTCCTTCCCCATGTCTCCAGGAAGATGTCCCCAGTCTGCACCCCACCAATCAAACCTCCCCACTCCCTGGGTCCTCAAGTCTCTTGAGGATTAGGTAGACATTCTCTCACTGAGTCCAGGCCCAGCATTCCTCTGCTGTATATGTGTTGGAGGCCTCATATTAGCTGGTATATGCTCTTTGGTTGATGGCTCGGTTTCTGAGACATCTCTGGGAATCCAGATTAATTGAGACTGCTGGTCTTCTTACAGGGTCACCATGCNCCTCAGCTTCTTTAAGCTTTTCCCTAATTCAACCACATGGATCAGCACCTTCTGTCCATTGGTTGGGTGTAAATATATGCATCTGACTCTTTAAGCTGCTTGTTGGGTCTTTCAGAGGATAGTCATGATAGGCCCTTGGTTGTAAGTACACCATAGCATCAATTATAGTGTTAGACCTTGGGGCCTTCCCTTGAGTTGGATACCAATTTAGGGCTGGCACTGCACCTCTTTTTCCTCAGGCTCTTTTCCATTTTTGTCCCACTCAGCCCCCTGCAGATTGGGAAAAATTCTTCATTAACCCCACATCAGATACAGAACTAATATCCAAAATATATAAAGAACTCTAACAACCAAGAAACCAAACAATCCAATAAAAAAAAATGGAGTATAGAACTAAACAAAATTAATGACAGAGGAATTTTGAGGGCTGAGAAGCACTTAAAGAAATGTTCAAAGTCTTTATTGATGAGGGAAATACAAATCAAAACGACCCTGAGATTCCACCCAAGCTATAATTTTAAAATTAACTTTCTTATAAAAAATTCACAAATGAAATTATCAAACTTGAAAATTAACTGCACCTAGTCTGTACATATCAATGAACTTCTACACAGTTAAAATAGCCAAACTATTCTTTTATATAAGCATTAATAAAGTTATCATTTTTTTTTTCTGCTAGGGCAGACTCTTTGCTGGTCTGCTCCAGTGAAGACACCATACACTGATCCATCCTAGAGAACCTGCTGTTCTCAGAGCAGTTGGTCGGAAACCCCCTCCAGAGTCCCAGAGCTGCTGCTGGGAGCCTGGTGGACTCCAGACCTATCAGCCACCAACCACTCCCCCTAGTACCATTTCTCTTCTCTCTCTTCTGCCCCCTCCTCCTGGTGTTTTCTGCTGGAGCAGACTCTTGGCTTGTTTGTTCCAGTGAACACAACATATGTTAATCTATCCTCGAGAACCTGCTGCACTCAGACCAGTTGAGGATCCAGTGCATTCAGAATAGTTAAGGGTCAGCTATACTGAGAGCAGTTGGACAGCAGCTTGACTGCTCCACTAAAGACCCAAGTGTCTGAAGGGCTCCCAGGAGACCTGTTGCAGCCAGGACAACAGATCAGCAGCTTCTCTGCCCCTGTGAAGATTCCTCAGTTGGAAGGCCCCAGAGTTGGTCTGCTACAGCCAACGCTGTAGGCCTACCAGGAGACGTGAAACAACCCAGGGACAAAAGAGGGACTCCAGACAGTCACCCAGACGAACAAACACCAGAGATATCCAGATGGCGAAAAGCAAGCACATTACCATAAGCAACAGAAGCCAGTATACATGGGCATCATCAGAACAGAGTTCTCCCTACACAGCAAGCCCTGAATACACCAACACACCTGAACATTAGGAAGCTGACCTAAAGTCCTATCTCATGAAGATAATAGACTTCCTTTAAGGAGGATATCAGTAACTCACTGAAAGAAATAGAGGAAAACACAGATAAACAGGGCAAGGAATTGAAAATGGATCCAAGACCTAAAAGTGGAAGTGGAAACAATAAAGAAAACACAAATGGAGGCAAACCTAGAAATAGAAAACCTAGGAGAGAAGTCAGGAATTACAGATGTAAGTATCACCAACAGACTACAAGTAACAGAAGAGAGAATCTCAGGTGTAGAAGATACCGTAGAAAAGACTGACACAGCCAGCGGTCGCACCTAGGGCCTGCCCTGTGCTTCGCATACCCCAGGACTTTAAGATCTCAGCAGGCTTACGCATGAATGGAGTGCAGCTGTGGTTTAGGGAGCAGTGGGCCAGCAGTTGCCTGCAGGGGCAGGATCCGAGAACTCCGCCCCATTGGAGGCTGGGCCCCTCCCAGCCAGAGCACCACCCACCCTGCCATCTTTCCTCTGAGCCCGGCGGACACACCTAGGGCCTGCCCTGTGCTTCCCATACCCCAGGACTTTAAGATAGCATTGGGGTTACGCGTGAGCAGAGTGCAGTGGTGGGTGTAGGGAGCTGTGGGTCAGCTGTTGCCCACAGAACAGTGGGTCCTTTCTGGTCTGCACCATCACCAGGTCTCCTCAGGAAGAGATGGCAGGAGGCAAGCGTAAGAACAGAAGCAACAGAATCCGAGGGTACTTGGCATCACCAGATCCAAACTCACCCACCACATCAAGTCCTAGATACAACAGCACACCAGAAAAGCAGGATGTGGATATAAAGTCACTGGTCATGATGATGATGGAGGACTATAAGAAGGAAATACAGGAAAACTCAGATAAACAACTAGAAGCATTTAAAGAGGAAAAACTTAGAGAGTTACAGGAAAACACAGATAAACAACTAAAAGCATTTAAAGAGGAAATACTGAGAGAGTTACAGGAAAAGAATACCAAACAGGTGATGGAATGGAACAAAACCATCCAGGACCTAAAAATGGA
>LR751317.1:36021-78941 GCA_902729485.2 Mus minutoides | reverse complement strand
GAAGAAGTCATTAAAACCTCCCAACCAAAAAATATCCCATGGCCAGATGGATTTCGTGCAGAATTCTATCAGACTTTCAAAGAAGACTTTATACTAATTTTTCTCAAACTATTCCATAATGTAGAATGAGAAGGAACAATATATAACTCATTCTATGAAGCCACAATTACTCTGATACTTAAACCACAGAAGGACCCAACCAAAAAAGAGAACTTCATAATCTCACATATAAATATCTTTGCAAAAATACTCAATAAAATTCTTGCAAACTGAATCCAAGAACACATCACAACCATAATTCACCATGATCAAGTAGGCTTCATCCCAGAGATTCAAGCTTGATTTACTATATGAAAATCCATTAACGTAATCCACTATATAAATGAATTCCAAAGAAAAAATCACATGACATCTCTTTCGATGCAGAAAAAGAATTTGACAAAATACAAGACTGCTTCATGTTAAAAGTATTGGAGAGATCAGGAATTCAAGGCCCATACCTAAACATAATTACTGCAAACCAACAGCTAATATCAAATTTGATGCAATCCTTCTGAAATCAGGGACAAGACAAGGCTGTCCACTCTCTCCATTTCTATTCAATACAGTACTCAAAGTGGTAGCTAGAACAATAAGACAACAAAAAGAGATAACGTGGCTACTAATTGGCAAAGAAGAAAGAAAGATATCACAATTTGCAGATGATATGATGGTATAGGTAAGTGACCCCAAAAATTCTACCAGAGAATTTCTCTAGCAGATAAACAATTTCAGCAAAGGGCCAGATATAAAATTAACTCAAATAAATCAGTAGTCTTCCTTTATACAAATGATAAACAGGCTGATATAGAATTTAGGGAAACAACTCCCTTCAAAATAGCCACAAATAATTGTTAGTAAGTCTAATCAAACAAGTGAAAGACCTGTATGACAATAACTTCAAGACTCTCAAGAAAGAAATTGAAGATCTCAGAAAATGGATAGATTTCCCATACTCATGGATTGGCAGAATTAACATAATAAAAATGGCCAGCCTATGAAAAGCAATCTATAGATTCAGTGCAATCCCCATCAAAATCCCAACATTCTTCAAAGACATGGAATGAGCAATTCTCAAATTCATCTGGAAAGGCTGAAAACCCAGAATAGCAAAAACAATTCTTAACAATAAAGGAATGGCTGGGGGAATCACCATCCCTGACCTCAAGCTCTACTAAAGAGCAATAACACTGCATGGTATTTGGTACAGAGACAGACAGGATGATCAATGGAATAGACCTGACGACCCAGAAAAAAAACCCCTCACACATACACAAACTTGATCTTTGACAAAGAAGCCAAAATTATACAATGGAAAAAATAAAGCATCTTCAATAAATGGTGCTGGTCTAACTGGCAGTCCATATGTAGAAAAATGAAAACAGACCCATATTTGTCACCATCCCCAACGCTCAGCTCAAGGCCAAGTAGATCAAGGACCTCATTAGAAAATTAGATACATTGAATCTAAAAGAAGAGAAAGTGGGAAAGAGCCTTGAACTCATTGGCCCAGGGGGAAATTTCCCAAACAATACTCCAATGGTTCAGGCTTTATGATCAAGAATTGATAAATGGGACCTCATGAAACTGGAAAGCTTCTGTAAGGCAAAGGACATAGACAAAAAGACAAACTAGCAACTTACAGATTGGGAAAGATATCTTCACTAACCCCACATTGATAGAAGGCTAATATCCAAAATATATAAAGAACTCAAGAAACTAATCACCAATAAAACCCAAACAATCCAATCAAAAAATGGGGTATAGAAATAAACCAAGATTTCACAACTGAGGAATCTCAAATGGTTGAGAAGCACCTAAAAACAATGTTCAAAGTCCTCAGTGGTCAAAGAAATGCAAATCAAAATGACCCTGAAATTCCACCTTAGACCAAACAGAATGGCTAAGATAAAAACCACAGTTGACAAAACATGTTGTAGAGGATGTGGAGAAAGAGGAATACTCCCCCATTTCTGGTTGGATTGCAAACTGGTACAACCACTCTGGAAATAAATCTGGAGTTTCCTCAGAAAATTGGAAATAGATCTACCTGAAGACCCAGCTATACCACGCTTGAGAATATACCCAAAAGATGCCACACCATGCCACAGTGGCACATGTTCCACAATGTTTATGGTGGCCTTATTTGTGATAGCCAGAAGCTGGAAACAACCCAGATGTCCTCAGGCAGAAGAATGGATACAGAAAATGTGGTTCATTTACACAATGGAATACTACTTGGTTATTAAGAACAAGGACATCCTGAGTTTTGAAGGCAAATGGACAGAACTAAAAAATATCATCCTGAGTGATGTTACTCAGACCCAAAAGGACATGCATGGTATGTACTCACTAATAAATGAAGGTTAGGAAAAAAAAACCACCACAACAACAATAAAAACAACAACAACACACACACATACCACACACACACACACACACACACACACACACACACACACAGAGTACAGAATACCCAAGATACAGTCCATAGAACTCAAAAAGTTCAATAAGCTGAAGTACCCAAGTGAGGACACCTCAGTCCCACTTAGTAGGGAGAAGAAAACAGTCACAAATGAGAAGGAAGTGAGGGACTGGGTGGGAGAGAGTGAGGGGTTGAGTAGAATCTGATCTGGTATTGGGTAAGGGAAAATGACTGAACTCTTGGGGGCCAGCAGAAGAATTGATACAGTCAAGCTTGGGAGATAGGAGTTTGTGGTACCCTCCATAATGTACCAGAGACCTGGAAGGTGAGAGACTCCCAGGACTCAAAGGGAGTAATGCTAGATGAAATGCCTAAGAGTAGGGAGAGGGAACTTACAGAGCCCATCTCCAACAGGAAGACAGGACATCAAGTGAGGGATGGGGGTTTCCATCCCATAGACACAAGTCTGACCCAAAATTGTTCCTGTCTGAAAGAACTACAGGGATGGAAATGGAGAGAGAACCCTAAGGAAAGAAGGTCCAGTGATAGGCCCAAAGTGGGAACCAGCTCAAGGGGAGGTTCAAAGGCCTGACACTTTTTTGTGAGCTATGGAGCACTCATAAAAGTGGACCTAGCATGACTGTGCTTGGGAAGACCCAACAAGCATCTGAAAGAGTGAGATGCAGATATTTGCACCTAACCAATGGACAGAAGCAGTTGACCCATGTTGTTGAGTTAGGGAAGGGTGAAAGAAGCTGAGGAGAAGGGCAAACCTGTTGGAGGACCTGCAATCTCAATTAATCTGGACCCTGGAGATCTCTCCAACACTGGACCACCAAAGAGGCAACATATACCAGCTGATATATGGCCCCTAACACACATACAGTAGAGGACTGCTGAGTCTGTGTTCACTCAGAGATGATGCACTTAACCCTAAAGAGACTGGAGGCCCCAGGGAGTATAGAGGTCAGGTGGGGTGGGGGATGGAGACATCCACATGGAGACAGCGGGTGGGGAGGAGGTATGGGATATGGAACATCGGAGGGTGGATGGTGGGGGGAGGGGGAGGATAAATACGGAGCGTAAAATATCAACTAATTAATTTAAAAATTTAATAAATTTACTGTGTTGGCTGGTTTGTGAGTTAAATTGTTACAAGGCAGAGTTATAAGAGAAAAGTGGAGCCAATGAGGAGGATATGCCTCCGTGAGATCAGCTGTTTAAGGCAATTTCTTAATTGTGGCATCCTTGGGCTATTGGTCCTGGGTCCTATAAAAAAGCAACAAAAACGAACCAGTAAGCAGCACCTCTCCATGGTCCCTGCATCATATCCAGCATCCAGGTTTCTTCTCTGTTTCAACTCCTATCCTGCCTACCTTCAGTGATGAACAGCAATGTGAAAGGATAAGCCCAATGGACCCTTGCCTCTCCAACTTGCTCTTTGGTTATTTATTTATTTTTTTCATCAATAGAAATCCTAACTAAGAGAGTAACGCTTCCTAAACTGTTGTGTTCAGTGGTGTGTGTCACTCGATTATTGTTTCTTATTGTTAAAGATTCAGGGAAGAATGAACTTACAGATGTTCATAACCTTATTTCTCTGTTGGGAAAATACACAGGTGAAAACAGGACTAAGTACTGCTCTTTTCCGTATCTGTTCACATTATCATGTTCCAGGTCTTGTTTAAATAGGCGTATTATTAGGGTATCATGGTTTAACTTCTCTGTCCTTTTTTAAATGACACTGTGCCACAGCAGATTTCCTCGGCTGGGATGCCAACTATAAACTGATCTCTTTATTATAACCATTTGTAGTTTTCTGTAATGTGTCTTCATTTGCTGCAAAAATAAGCTACTTTGGTGCAGTTATATATAGTTTAGTTTGTATTATAGATGATACAGATAAAGACATAGATAAATATACCACATTTCTTTAATGACCAATGGATCCCAGTTATTATAAACTGGATATAGAAACAAACTAGATCTAAATCTCATTGTGCATTTTCTCACAGAAATTAATAAGTAAGCCCATTTACATCATTTTATATACCTATTTTTTTGTGTGCAGTATGCATATAGACATGCATTAAGACAGAAGACATGACTTAAGTTGCATAAAACTTCAGGAAGGCTTTAAGCAGTAGGGAAAAAGCATAGAATCAATTTTTAAAGACTATTTCATGTACATCAACATGTATGATCACAGGTCTGGAGAGCACACAGTTATGACTCCTGAGGATGTCAAAAGACATAGGCTAGAAATATCAAGCACAGAGCTTGTCTCTGGTATGTGTGAGGGGAAGGAAGTTTCAGAGGTAAGAAGTAAGAGTTAAGGTCAAAGAGGTAACAGTATTTACATGTAAGTGAAATATTATGGGACAGAGTTGACAAGGTCACTATAAAGTTTTCACCAAAACTAAAATTGAAGAGGAGGACATTGGTATTAGAAAGAAATGAAGATTTGTTTTTATTCATATAAAAATTAAGTACTTACTAGAACTTCAGATATGTGCATCAAGTTGATTGCCAGGAACAGTAGATACAATGGCCTAGGAGTATATTTCAGCCTATAATTTTATCAGCATCTAGGTAGTATTCAGGACCATGAGACTAGATGAAATATTTCTGATATAAGAGAAGAGGTCAGAAATCCAGTAATGGAGAGCTTAGGCATTTCAGCATTCATGCATCAGAGAAGGGGAACTATGTCAGCAGAAGAATCGAAACTATAACACAGCAATTTGACAGATAAAACTAAAGAAAAAGATTTAAGAATATGAATAAAATAGCTGTCAAATCTGTTAAGTGGGTCAAAACATAAGAACCTTCCTTGACTTCTGATTTTTAAATCTAAAATCCTGAAGGCAATTTAAGGAAAATAATAATTCTTCAACTACTTATGCATGATAAGCTTTAAGAAAATGAATTCATAGTAATGGCTGCCGTCAGCCACAGACCTTAGGGTTTAGAAAAGAAGGACTTTTCTTTTCGTTGTACAGAAATGTTCTGTACAATTTACATGGCAAAGAAAAAACACTGATGTCTTTCATCACAAAATCTGCTTTCATCACAAAATCTTTCAGTGTGAAATAGAAAATATGGGGAACTAAAATCTCTATCAGCATACTTGATAGATTTGCTAAGGAAGTTATTTTGCTGACTCTAAGGACAGGCATCAGGTATCCCAACATTACAGTCTCTGGAGGGAAAATGTGCTATAATTCTAAAAATGAATTAATCCTAATTTATTATCCTCCTGTCTGGTCAATCTCAAATCTATTATTCCCTTGGACAGATAGTTGTATATCATTCTGAAATCATATTCCCTTTATTCAGTGGCTTAATTCTCTACCAGAACCAGTCCTAAATATCAAGTAAACCTCTGTTTTGCATTCTTGTATTTTATATCTTCCAAATAAATAAATTGCACTCATATTCACATTCTTGGAAAATCAAATACATGACTACATGTTGTAATATATTTTTCTCCTGGAGCAGAAAATTTCACTAACAAGTTTTCAGCTTTTAACCATTCTCCTTAAACTAACCTAAAGAGACTCTCTATGATATAGTGACTTCTCTAATTGTATGGAGTTTTAATTGATATTTGACAAATCACAAGATACTTAATAGCTTAAAATAAAGAAAACCTATCACAAAATGTTGAGTCACTGATATCTTTCCTTCTTTCAGTAGAGAAGGCCCTAATCATAATATCTGTAATCCTCTCATTCTTTTTTGGAGACCCCATGAGTGAATCTGTTTCTGCTTATTCAGCTCTTCATTTAGCTCTTTGTGTGGATTGAAGCTCCCGTTTCCTTTTTGTTAAGACTGAGTTTTGTTGTGCAGGTTCAAGCACTGCCTCAACCTAGAGTAGAGGATGGCAACTTTCAAAATAGCAATGGAAAGTTCAGTTCTCAGTATACTTATAGCTTCTCTGGCCTCTCTGTATCTTACTCAGACCTTTCTCATAAATAAGAGATTGTTTGCCTTACAGTAAACTGTTGGTCTTAGTCCTAATTATGTAATATTATTAATTGCCCAGTTTTCAGATTTGAAATTGTAGTTTCGTCAATAAAATCCCTTCATGCATCTGTTAACAGTAATATTTAGTCAGATAAGCATTGGAGTAAAAACTTGCTAAGATATGGGAGAAAAGGAACAAAAAAATCCTTGTAATATACTTTGTACATTGTGAGATTTATAGTAGTCTATCATAATTTGCTTCTAATTGATACTAACATGAGTTACATAAACATATTGTAGTTTGCATGAATTTACTGAAAAATAGAAAAGAATTGCTTTGATTTTTATAATTTTACATTAAAAAAGCAAGGATATTTTGCTTGTGAAATCATTCTTATTTTGTAATCAAAGCATTGACTATGTGCTCTAATTCAAAAATAAATCTTATGACATGTATCTATTATCACATTTTAAGTCAAAATGTGTGCCTTGAGAATATTTTTTATAATTTACTTACAATTAATGCCTTCAAACATTCCTCATATAATGATGATTTAGCTTACTAAGATACTGAGACCAGTCAATGTAATTTTACCTCATAATATTCAACTGATTCTATGAAAATGCAAATTAAAAAGCAAAGTATTAGGCAAGCTGAATTTGCATGCATATGGTGTATATATATAAAATGATTCTGAATATTGGATATCATTACCCAATCATTACACTCGTAGACCATAATAAGGAACAAGAGGAATTTGCCATATAAAAGACATTAACAAAATGGAAATTTTTACAGGCATACAATTTATATCCTAAGCCCTAACAAGACCTGAATGCCAAAATCAATATAGCTAAGAAAATAAAGGTAAAAGCAGCACTTTTTACATATTGAAGAGCAGAACATTGCTTTGATGGGCCTGACTATTCTGTTTGCTGACAAATTGTGTACTTTGGGACTTTGGATTAGGAAAGCAGTTGAAAACCTTAAGTGGTGCTTAATGGGCATACTGTTGAAAACATAAAAGACAGTGGTTCTGGGACCAATGTAGATTATGGAGCAAAAGACTATTAATGAGTAGCCTAGACTATTCTGGTAAGATTTTGGCAAAGGATGTGACTGCTTTTGATTCTTATCTAAAAAAATCTTCCTGAGGCCAAACTGAATGATTTTGGATTAGTGGCATTGTCAGAGGAGATTTCTAAAAGGCCTCATATTGACTCTATTGCATCGTGACTTGTGGCCACTCTTTGGCAGATATACAATGAAAAGCTGAGCTAGAAACCCCAGTCCAATCCAAACCAAACCAAATCAAACCAAACCAAATCAAACCAAGATATACCATTTGAGAAGCAAAAACAAAAAGTACCAGGATGTGTTATGGCACTAAGTCCTATGTTCAAAGAGATAAATGTTTGAAGAAAAGTATGATGCTCAATGGAGTAAATGGACTGTTGAACTGAGGGCAAGACTCCACACCTAAGCTTCCAATTTGTGAGAGGGAATTAAAGAAATGATTAAACCGTAATGGAAAACATCAACACAGAAAGCTAATAATAATAATATAGTTAAATGACAGGACCATGTCCCAGATCAATTAAGCAAAAGAACTTGACAGCTTCAGCCACAAGATTCTCAATTTAAAGTCAAGGATACAAGAAAGGGATTGTAGAATTTCCCTCTGGGATTAAGGAGAGCCACTGAGGCAATGGATATGTCATAGGTGTTTATGCATGGAGGCCTAGAGAAGCCATTACATAAACCTGTAAAGGTGAATCCTAGATTTTATTGGAGACACCAAGACATTGGGGATGCCAGAGCCATGGAATACTTTCTAAACAGATATGTAGGCTGCATACAGAACAAAGATGGAAGGAGTTAGACATCCTAAGAACACCTTGTCATCAGACATGGAGATTCAGAATTTGGAGTTTACTGGTTTTTAATCTTCTTTGGTTTAGTGTGAAAGACGCACAGTGTGAGGACTCCCCACGTTCTGACTCAGGTGAGGCGACACCCCAAATTACTCACTAGAAATGGTCTTGATGCATACTGCAAGAGGTTTATTCAGGAAAGACCAGTGTACTGGGGACGACTCATATCCCACACAGGGGTTGATGAGTCGACCACAAGCTCAAGGGATGAGAGGTTTATAAAGACACAAAACCCACAAACACCTGGTATTGGGCTATAGAAAGGCAAAAACCACAAATACCTGGCAAAAACCAGAAACACCTGGCATCCTGGACCAATGGGGCTATTTTGGACACAGGTCTAGGGGCTTAAAATTGTTTTACACTCTGTCAGGATTTTTTAAGTGTTTGTTGTGAATAGCCCTGGAGCTAATTATATTTGATGCTAATTCCGTTCTCCTGTGAGTGGCTGTAAATAAGCAATGAGTCAATACTCAGTTGATTTTTCTATAAATCTGCTTCCCACCTTAATTTGTAAAATAAAGGAAAGCTGATGATTGGGCAGATAAAAGTAAAGGTGGAATGGAACGTGAGAGAGAAGAAGGAAAAAATGGAAGAGAGAGAGGATGCAGAGGAGGAAGAAGAAGAAGAAAAGCAGAGCAGAAGCACATGGCCTAGAGAATCCTCAAGTTCTAATGGGTCTCATAAATGGGAAAGATGGTAGTGTAGTGGTATATTTGCCCAATCTAGGCTCACAGTATGCATTCATATTTTTGAGTTGTGTTTTCATTGCCAGGGCATAATTGGGTTGGAGAGATTTACCACAACAGTTTCCTTACTGCCCTCTCTTTTCTCTCTTTTGGATGGTAATGTGTATTCTGTGCCACAGTATATTGGAAGTAGGTGATCTGATTTTTTACTTTGATTTTATAGGAGGCTACAGTTAAGTGATTGCTTTGAATCTCAGAAGAGACATTGAAATTGAACTCTTAAACAGTGTGAAGAATGTGATACTATGGGAACTTTTGGAGTTGGACTGGATGTATTTCTGCATTATGATATGACAACAAGCCTACGGGGGCCAGGAAGTGGAATGTGGTGGTTTGAATAGGAATTGCCCCCATAGGCTCATAGGTTTGATTGCTTAATCACCAGGGAGTGGCATTATTTGAAAGAATTAGGAGGTGTGCCCATGCTGGAGGAAATATGTCACTGGGGGTTAGTGCTGAGGTTTCAAATGCCCACATAAGACTCAGTGTATCTCTCTTCAAAAACAGCTGCATCATGAAAAGCCTGTTCCAACATGGGTAATAGCAACTAGAGCTACGTATCTGGAACCCTGCACAACCTGAATGTATCTCCACAGATTGAAGAGTGTCTTTGCTAGGTGTTTCACTTGTTCTGAACATCCTCCAGGCAGTTCAGCATGTCTATGATTCTCCAGAGCATTTGGCTGGCTTATGCCTGTTTCTTTCATACAGTTTTTCTTGTCTAAGTGTGTCTTTCAGAAATCCTTCCCACTTATATTTCATGGAGATAGGTGTACCTAGTGAATCTGGTCTAATTCAGGGAATTTCCAATTTTCTTGTTTATTCCCTGTAGTTTGGGATATTTTACCTCCCCTTAGAATATCCTATTGTTTTACCTTGCTGTAATCATATTGTGTCCTAAGGACTTTCACCTTAGAATATCCAATTGTTTGTTTGACTTGTGTTCCAATATCTTTTTAAAAATAATCCATTGTTTCTCCTCCATTTTGATTTCCTGTCTCTCAATAAGATCCCCTTCAAAATGGACAATTTTAATCTCACAAGACATGACCTCACAACAGCAGTACAATATAAATTCTTTAAATTGCTTATATTCATAAAGGTTTAGCTGAAGCTATGGGACTCAAGTACAGAAATAAGGAGATTAGATTAAAAAGCTTTTACTGTAAGGTAAGAAATTCTCTGCTGGAATACAATATTGGTAGCAGAACTTTTATGAAGTAACCTGATGTTGTACACATTTTGAAACTAGAACTAACACAATATTCAAATGATTATATAAAGAATAAGAAAGTGAGGAAGTGGGGATTATAAAAACCACTAGAATTGAGCAACCAGACAGGTGTAATTATCATTAATTATGATGTAGAGGACTGTGGAAAAATTGGAAACAAATATTAATTGGATTTATTTTAATTCATGTTAAATCCCCTTTTATAGACTAACTTGGTATGATTAAATTTAATGCTATTATGACAACTGCTGGTTGTAAAGTAGTTTCATATTCTTCCCCTTATACTCATTTTAGGTATATTTAATATTGTGAATAGTTATACAAAGGAAGTAGTAAATATATGATTTTGAAGTTGAAAGTTCCTAATGGATGTAAAATGTAATTATAGTTCGTTAAGAAGAAAAGTAAAATTTGATTACATACATTAAAACGTCCATGGATAGAGGGAAGAGTTGGTCACAGGATGGCAGTAATGTTGTATACTTTGTCATAGTATATAAAATAGCATATAAAACTGAATATATGTCATTCATGTATATAAAACACATCTAATTTATAGATGTATGTGTTTGTATTTATACATATTTGCATTTATAATTGATCCTTTACTTTATGATTTAAGAAACAATCTGTTAGGAGTATCCAAATTAGGGAAAAATATCTTGAGTTACAATTTAAATAGTAGAGATTTTCTAAGGTCTACTGAACAGCTGAAATTATTGTCTTCAAACAGGCACCTAGATAGTTAATCTATAGAGATAGTAGATAACATTGACTGTATGTTAAAGGCCTTTAGAATTTCCATATATTATGGAGATAGATGATATCTGTAAAAAAAGTTTCAGTTTTCTAATTGGTTTAAGAAATAAGATTATTGTATGAGACTGAAAATGGTATGAAGTTTAGTACAAGAATTGAAGATACAGGGGTTAGGCCCAGACTTTCTATGCTGTGTGGTTGGTGGTTTAGTCTCTGGGAAACTCCAGTGGTTCATGTTTGTTGACTATTTTGCTCTTTATGGCTACTTTCTACCCCTCTGGGTTCCTCAAACTTTCCCCTAGTGTTTTGTCAAGACTCCCTAAATTCTACCAACTGTTTGGCTATTGTTCGCTGCATTTGCTTCAGTCAGCCTCTGACTCTGGGTAAAGATTTTCAGAGGACAGTCATGGCTAGGCTCCTGTCTGCAACGATACTAGAGATTCATTAACAGTGTGAGAGATTGGTTCTTGCCTGTAGGATGGCTATCATGTTGGGCCAGTCATGGGTT
Source organism: Mus minutoides (assembly GCA_902729485.2). Taxonomy (NCBI): domain Eukaryota; kingdom Metazoa; phylum Chordata; class Mammalia; order Rodentia; family Muridae; genus Mus; species Mus minutoides. Next base: position 67,323 of record LR751317.1, on the reverse strand, counting down.
GGTCATTTCCTCAGTCTCTGCTACACATTTGTCCCTGCTATTCTTATAGGCAGAACTAATTTGGGGTCTATGATTTCATGGGTGGGTTGTTGTCCTTATCCCTCCACTGGTCCTGCCTGGTATATTGAATCTTGAGGTAGAACTATTCCTAATTTTGTCAGTAACACCCAGATTTATTATCAGTGTGGCTCAACAAGTTTGTGCTCCTCCCAGCAAGGAAGTGGTATTCCCCTTGGTCCACATCCTTGCCAGGATTGATCTTAGCCATTCTGATGGGTGTGAGGTGGAATATCAGAGTCATTTTACTCTGCATTCCCCTTATGACTAAGGATTGAGAACATTTCTTTAAGTGTTTCTTGACCATTTGAGATTCCCTGTTGAAAATTCTGTTTCACTCTTTACCCCATTTTAAATTTGTTTATTTGGTTTGCTGGTATCTACCTTGTTGGGTTCTTTGCATATTTTAGATGTTAGGCCTCTATGTAGGATTAATGAAGAGCTTTTCCTAATTCACAAGCTGTTATTTTGCTTTATTGATGGTGTCCTTTGATTTATAGAAGTTTTTCAGTTTTATGTGGTCCCATTTATTAATTGTTGAACTTAGTGCTTGAGCCATTAGTGTTTTGTTCAGGAAGCTTTGTCATGTACCAATGTGTTCAAGGCTATTCTCCACTTTCTCTTCTAGTAGATTTAGTGTGTCTGGTTTTATGTTGAGGTCATTGATCCATTTGGGGTGTAAGTTTTGTACAGGATGAAAGTTATTGGACTATTTGCACTCTTCTACATGCAGATGTCAAGTTAGACCTGCAAAATTTGTTGAGTATGCCTTCATTTTCCTTTTGTATGGTTTTGGCTTCTTTGTCAAAAATCAAGTGTCCATAGGTATGTGGGATTATTTTTGGCTCTTTAAATCAATGTCATTGCTCAGCCTGTCTGATTCTATACCAATACGATGAAATTCTATTACTATGTCTCTGTGGTGGAGCTTGAAAAAGAAGTCAAGAAGTTATTTTCTTTTATTCCTTCTTTGTGTGTGTGTGTGTGTGTGTGTGTGTGTGTGTGTGTGTGTGTGCAGGATTGTTTTAGCTATCCTGGATGTTTTGTTTGTTTATATAAAATTGAGAACTGTTCTTTCAAAGACTATAAAGAATTGTTTTTGAATTTTGATGGTAATTATATTGAATCTGTAGATTGCCTTTGGTAAGATGGCCATTTTCACTATGTTAATTCTATTTATCCATGAACATAGGAGATCTTTCTATCTTCTGACATCTTCTTCAATTTCTTTCTTCAGCGACTTGAAATTCTTGTCTTACAGACCTTTCACTGAATTGTTCTGCTTGAAAAATCTGCCTCTGATTTCCACAAACTAAACTACACTGATTGCACAAATTCAGTAGAACTGCATGATCTCAGCTTGGACCAGTGCCTTATTAATTTTGATGGAACCCATAGTTCTTTATCCCCTGTGTAAATATAGACAAAACCTCCTCCCCAACACAAGATATTACCTGACTTTTATTCTGATGTTAAACCATCTTTAAAGTATTCAAGTTAATTTAATTCAGCAGATTTTTTTCCCTACATTCCAATGTCTTTCAGCTAATCTTATTTTTCTTTTCTGTTTATCAAGGCACAATTATAACTTCATGAGTGGAAATATATCTAGACACTTAGGCACTCAATTTCCTAGCCTGACTCCATGTTAGTGAGTCAGGCTTTTCAACCCCTTAAACACAGAAATAATCAAGCTATTTTACATAATATATCAGTATACTGTGTCACCAATACCTAGCTTAGTTTTCAGGATAGAAAATGCCTGAGTCATATTGTTTCTTGTAAAGGGTACAACCTAAGCCCTTTAGGTATTTTCCCATTGGCAAGGGATTAACTTACCTATCTCTTGCTGATCTGTTTCCATTTGTCCAATGCCTAGCCATACAACATCTTTTACAAATCTCAGAGAGCTGAGTTCTTCTAGAGAAATATCTAGAATATCCTCCTCTACAATTCCTTTTTAAATGACATTGTCCCCCACCACCAAAAAAAGGAAGGCATAAGGCATTTTGATATCTAGGATTATTGATCATTGCTTGTCCAGTTATATAGTCATTAAGGTCAATATCAGCAGTAATTTTAATCTACTCACCCATGGGTGCTTTGAAAGGTCTAACAAGTTTTTACATTGTACATTTACATTTTCAAAAGCTAAAGTTTCAATTAATTCCAATTCTTATCTGTATATGCCATTGTCCTGTTTATACCAGAGGCTATTCTATGTAAGAAACAAGTAAAAGTATGGGTGTTTTCATAATCTTTCTATCTAACATAGACCTTTTTTTTCTTGTTTTTCTACTTTATCACATAATCTTAAAGCTACTAAAGTATATGGTATGAAAATAGAGTCAGGAAATTGCATTTGCTTTTGTAAATCAGCATGTTGACCTTCACCCAGCCTTCATGATGTTAACACATTTAAGCCTATTTTTATAGCAGAGATAGATGGAGGGAGCACTGCAAGTTCAATGCCTATCTTGATCCTCAGTTTCACTAGGTTCAAAGTTAAGTACTTCCTGTTCTCTTTTCCACTGACTTTTGTCTGACAAGTCGTTGTACTATCATAGCTAACATTTTTGTTGCATACCTACTTTTTCAGCCCTTTTTGAGAGGTTTTTATATTTAAATTTGCAATTGAAAGAAGTGAAGATTTTACTCTGGTGGCCACAGATGCAATAAGTAGTGAGAAGGCTTTTTTTTTTTCTTCTTCCTTTTGAGTTTCATGTGTTTAGATTTAACATAGAACCCATCAGATCCAAAGACCCGATTATAGGTGTATAGTCACTCATGTACAATACACTCAAGAAAACACTAACCCAATGAAGTGAGTCCTACTACCGGAGGTCTAGGTAGGTAAACGGATCCTTAAAGTATATAAATAACAAAAATTATCGACTCATCATGAGGTAAGTGTAAATGTACCAAATTTTTGGTATCCATTCCTCTGTTGAGGGACATCTGGGTTCTTTCCAGTTACTGGCTATTATGAATAAGGTTGCTATGAACATAGTGGAACATGTGTCCTTATTACCAGATGGAATACCTTCTGGATATATGCCCAATAGAGGTATTGCAGGATCTTCCGGTAGTACTATGTGCAATTTTCTGAGGAACCGCCAGACTGATTTCCAGAGTGGTTGAACCAGCTTGCATTCCCACCAACAATGGAGGAGTGTTCCCCTTTCTCCACATCCACGCCAGCATCTGTTGTCACCTGAATTTTTGATCTTAGCCATTCTTACTGGTGTGAGGTGGAATCTCAGGGTTGTTTTGATCTGCATTTCCCTTCCTTTTCATTGTTTGATAAGGCCAAGGGAGTTTAGTGGTCTGGGGGTGGGGGTGGGGGTAAGGGGTAGAGATGGGTGGAGCAGGGAGGTGGTATGGCATGTGGAACATTTGGGAGTGGACCAGGAGGTGAATAAAATCTGGTGTGTAAAAACAAAAGGACGAAAGAATAAAAGAAAAGAAAAAGAAAACGGTTTATATATTATAAACTGTCAATTTTTATATGGAGGATTTAGAAGGCTTTTTTCAACAAACATTTCTATCCCCTCAAGACCCACCCTTGCTCTCAAGGGATCCAAAATGGAGTTTCCCATGTTTAGTGCAGGAAGAGTCTATCAAATCTGACCTATATAATTCAGGAAGGTGTAAACATCTTAATCACCTTTTCCAAAATTACAAAGACAAAACATTTTCCCCAAATCACCATATCCCTCAACTGGTATTCAGGAAAACCTGCAGCTTGCCCTCTGTCACAGAGGAACAATAAAACAAACTCAATACTCAAAACTCACACACATTTTAGCCTATTTAGGCCTTTCTTATTTGTCATGTCAGGATACTAACCCAAAATTCCTGTGCAGCCCACGTTAGACAGAATATGAGTCTCCTGTAGACTTTATTATACCATCCTTAAAACATTTGATTCACACTTCTATTTTCCTTTCTTTTCCTTTCCTTTCCTTTCCTTTCCTTTCCTTTCCTTTCCTTTCCTTTCCTTTCCTTTCCTTTCCTTTCCTTTCCTTTCCTCTCTCTTTCCTCTCTCTTTCCTTTTCTTTCCTTTTCTCTTACCTTTCCTTTCCTCTTTTCTTTCTTTTCCCCTTTTCTTTCCTTTCCTCTTACCTTACGTTTCATCTCCTCTTTCCTTTCCTCTCCTCTCCTTTTCTTTCCTCTTTCTTTAATTTCCCTTCCACTTTCCTTTTTTTCTTTTTCTTTTCCTATCTTTTTCTTTTCCTTTTCCTTCCTCTTCCTTTTCCTTTCTTTCTTTTCCTTTCCTTTTCTGTTTTCTTTCATTTCCTTTCCCCTTTCCTTTCCTCTCCCCTTTCCTTTCCTCTCCTCTTTCCTCTTTCCTGTTTCCTCTTTCCTTTCCTTTTCCTATCTTTCCCCCTTTCCTTTCCTTTCCTTTCCTTTCCTTTCCTTTCCTTTCCTTTTCTTTCCTTTCCTTTCCTTTCCATACCTGCTTATAAGAGGCAGCTTGTCAAACCAGAATTTAAACCCAAAATTCCCATGGAGCCCATGTTAGACAGAATGAGTCACCTATGAAAAGAGAAGAAGAGTCTATAAAAGAAAGACTTGAAAATTATATTACCTGCAATGACTGAATCACTGAACCTAGCTACATTCAACCACACAGGAATCTTAAGTTTTGTATATCACACAAATAATGGTAACTACCTCCTAAAAAATATTAAATTCAAGCATTGTTAAAAGCAATCTAAACATATCACTGGTGACTAGAATTTAGGCACCTCAGCAAGCAAAGGTCTTATCTTATATCCCAAGAGAAGAATCGTGGAATTGGTTTCTGTGTCCTACTTAAAGAATACCTCTGAAGAGAAAAACGATGGTATAAACCTACTTTATACCATACATAGACTAGCAGAAAATTTACTAGATCTATAGAAGTAGTATGAGCAGTGTTAATTATTTAAGTAAAATGTATGCCAGTTGAAGGCTTTACAATATATAGAAATATATATATATATATATATATATATATATATATATATATATACACTTTCACTTATAATAGCCAATGTTTAGGCTATGAACTACATAGTCTAAATGCAACACAAGGAAATACACAGAACATCACAAAGATCATAGAGTAACAACTGTTCTGCTTTCTTTGTTAAGTTCAAGAAATATATTAAGAGAAGTAGAACTCATAGTGGCATTCTCACCTTTGTGCAGATAATTTACCATTATAGGCAGGTTGACTTTTATACATAAGCTTAAACTATGCTAGTTCTACATTATCCTGTCCCAAACTATTCACTCCTCATACACACACACACACACACACACACACACACACACACACACACACATTGTGATTTTTTTTTTCTTGAGGAAAGGTGAATATATTTATCTGTGGGTATTAGGAGACATTCTGGTTGTCATTAGGAAATATGTTGGTTTAGTTGAGGAGTGGCTGTAGGTTTTCCTCCCATATCCATGACATTACAAGCTTTGAGTAGTTAGGTTTGCTGTTTGTTTGTTTGTTTGTTTGTTTGTTTTTAAGTCAATGAAAAAAGTCCTCTATAGAAATAATGTAGAAAAAGGCAGATTGTTGAGCTTGAGGACAAAGCTGATGAATTATAAGATTTAGATGACAATAAAGATAAAATGGTATGAAAAAAGAATTTAAGAAGCATGAATATTCATATAAACACCCAATTTTCAAATAATTTGATTAGAAAAAGCAGAATAAAATGTAAACGCATAGGAAATATAAAGACAGCTAGAGGCATGCTGGCCTCAGGAACCAGGCCTGCCAACATCTGGGTCAAACAGGTAGGACTGGGCTTCAGGCTACTTCCCAACTATGTCCTCTTAGAAACGCCCAGCAGGGGTGAAATGAACCCTGTTCCTTATAATCTATGTCTGTCTTCCGGAGGCCTGCTGGTATCAGGAATTATGAGCCAAAATCCCTCTCCACCAGAATGGGCTGTCTGGTAAGTCCCTCTTAGGCAAGCCCAACAGCAGAAAAATGCACTTGCTCTCCTGCACTCCATTTTCTGATCTACAATTCTGCGTGCTTTCTCAGTGGCTTGTTGGCCCCAGAGACAAACATGGCTACAGGCCAATGTACGAATATAATAAACAGAAGCAAGAGAAATATCGAACCATCAGAACTCAAATATCCTATTAGAGCAAAGCCTGTATACCCTTAAACTGCTGATTAGGAAAAAAAAAGTCTTTAAAACCAATATTATAAAGATGATATAAGCACTTAATAAAAAAACTGAAGAATAACATTAATGAGATACAGGAAAACACATTCGTTGAAGGAAACTGTTCAAATCCTGAAAATGGAAATTGAAGAAATAAAGAAAACTGAGGAAATATTGGAGATGGAAAATTAAGGTAGGTAAATGGGACTATAGACTCAAGCAACACCAAGAGAATACAAAAAATGAAAGAGAAAATCAGAGGTGTGGAAAATATGATAAAAGTAATCAATTCCTAGATAAAAAAAGAATGTTAATCTAAAAAGTTCCTGACACAAAATATCTAGAAAATTTAACATACTATGAAAAGACCAAACTTAAGAATATTAGGAATGGAGGAAATAGTCCTACATCCAAGACCCAGAAAATATCTTCAACAAAATCAGAGAAGAAAAATTTCACAACTTAAAGAAAGAGATGTCAGCCAGGCAGTGGTGGGGCATGCCTTTAATCCCAGCACTTGGGAGGCAGAGGCAGGTGGATTTCTGAGTTCGAGGTCAGCCTGGTCTACAGAGTGAGTTCCAGGACAGCAAGGGCTACACAGAGAAACCCTGTCTTGAAAAAACAAAACAAACAGAAAGAAAGAAAGAAAGAAAGAAAGAAAGAAAGAAATGTCTAAAAACATACAAGAAGCTTACAGAGAAACAAATAGATTAGATCAGAAAAGAAACTTGTCCAGCCACATAATAATCCAAACACTAAATGCACAAAGCAAAGAAAGAATACAGGGGAATATGTTAAGGAACATATAAGGGCTGACATTTCATAAGTATTCTGGACTTTTCAAGAGAGATACTGAAAGGAAGAGTGGCTCAGGCAGATGTCTTTCAGTCTCTAAGAAACCACAGATACCATCCCAGACTTCTATTCCCAGCAAAACATTCCACACTTATAGATGGAAAAAAAAATAAATCATACCACGACAAAACCTATTTTAAACTATAATGATCCACAAACTCCAGCCCTATTAAAAATACTAGAAGGAAAATTCAAATCCAAAGGAGATTTTCTACTCCCAAGAAAACACAGTAAATATGTAATGTCAGGCCAGAAAAACCAAAATAAGGGAATCACACACACACACACACACACACACACACACACACACACACTCACTCACTCACACACACACACACTACCATCTCCAATATCAACTTAATAGGTTTTAAACATCATTGGTCTGTCAAGATCAGTGGACTCAATTCCCCAATTTAAACACACACACACACACACACACACACATGCTAACAGAATGAATGCAAATATAAGATTCACCATTCAGTTGCATACAAGAAATTCACTTCAGCAACAAAGATAAATATTTCCTCTACCTATCTAGGGCTGGAAAAAATATTTTCCAAGAAAATGGATCCAAGGAGCAGATTGAAGTAGCCATTCTAATATTCATTAAGAGAGACTTTCAATTAAAGTTAATCAAAAGAAATGAGAAAGGACACACTCATCCAAGGAAAAATCCACCAAGATGACATCTCAATTCGAAACATATATGTCCAAACTACCAGGGCACCTATATACATGAAAATATTACTAAAGCTTAAATCAAACATTGGATGACTCTGTGCTGCTTGTAATTTTATTTTAATTCTGCTCTCCTGGGAGGGGTTACCTGGAATGAGGAATGAGTCTCTTACTCAGGTGACTTTTTGTGAACCAGTCCCTTAATGAATAAAGGAGCCAATCACTGGGAAATTAGGCAGGACTTCCGGGTTGGACAGAGGAAGAGAGGAAATAGGAGAGAGTTAGGTCTTTTTGAATGAGGATAGCGTGAAGACAAGATATAGCTATGAGTGTCTCCTGGTTTCAAGGGTAGATTTAGATTTAATAAGGTTTACAAGATTAGGATTTTAGTTGCTGCACCCAGCAATTAAGTTACCGTCCTTTCTGAACTACCTTTGTGTTGTGTTTTCATTCATGTGGCAGCTTGTCCAGGTTCAAGAGAGAAAGGTACAGCACTAAAAACTGAGTATGCCTGAGGTGCACCACTAAGGCCATGGGGGATTTGAAACACAGGGTTGAAATGGTACCGACCTGCCAATGGGAACCTAGCAAGCTAGGTGGAGAGGTTGTGGTGTTCTGAGTCAGAGTCTCCACAAGATAAACTGTTGGGGCAGAGAGTTGCTAGCATGAATGCAGGAACATGCTGATTCATTTTTTAGTATTTCTCGCAATACACACATTGAACCCTACACATTAATATTGTGAATCTTCAACACTGTACTCTCACCAATGGACTGGACACTGAGACAGAAACTAAAGAAAAATAATAAAATTAACAGTGCTTGTGATTCAGTTGACCTAATAAACATCTATAGAACATTTTATCCAAACAGAAAAGAATATACCTTTGCAGTGCCTCATGTAACCTTCTCCAAAATTGACCATATAATTGATCACAAAATGAGCCTCAACAGATACAAGAAAATTGAAGTAAACCCTTTCACCTTGTCAGATTACTAAGAACATAATTTGGACTTCAATAACAACAGAAACAACAGAAAACCTACAAACTCTTGAAAATTGAACAACTATCTGCTCAAGGAACTCTCGGTCAGTGAAGAAATAAGGAAAGAATTATAAATCCTTTCTAAAATTCAATGAAAATGAATGCACAGCATACCTAAACTTATGGGACACAAGAAAGGACATGCTAAGAGGAAAATTTCATAGCATTAAGTATCTTCAAAAATATATTGGTGAGAATGATCTCATATTAGAGAGACATATACAAGTCAAGTAGACAGGAGTAACTAAACAAATTTAGGGATGAAATCAATAAATTAGATACAAAGAAAAAAGGAGCTGGTTCTTTGAGAAAAATCAAGGTAGAAAAACCCGTAACCAAATTAATTAAGACCCACAGAATGAATATCCAATTTTGCAAAATCCAAAAGAAATATGGGAGCATCGCAAGAGTTACTAAGGAAAACCAAAGAGTCATTAGGTCTTACTTAAAAATACTGTATTCTACAAAATTGAAAAGTATAAACAATTTGTGGGTAGATACAACTTACCAAAGTTAATCCAAGGTCAGGTAAATAATTTAAATAAACTTATAATTCCTAAGGAAATAAAAGCAGTCATTAAAATCCCTGTCCCCAAATATCAGGACCTGATGGTTTTAATGTAAAACTATTCCAGACTTTAAAGAAGAGCTAATACCAATACTCCTCATATTATTTCATAAAATAGAAAAAGATGAAACATTGACAACCTTATTCTGTGAGAACACAGTCATCCTGATACCTAAACTTCACAATACTCAATAAAGAAAGAGAATATCAGACTAATTTCTCTTATAAATATTGATATAATAATACTCAATAAAATGCAACTGAATTCAAGAGTACATCAAAAAGCATCATCCACCATGATCAAGTAGGCTTCATTCCAAGGATGAACAGATGGTTCAACATATAAAAATATATCAATATAATCAAGTATATAAATAAACTGAAAGAAAATGAAACTTATCCAATAGTCCTTCATGATAAAAGTCTTAGATCTGGAATATAAGTTACATACCTAATCACTATGAAGGCAATATATGGTAAGCTTATAGCCACCATCAAATTAAATTGAGAGAAACTAAAAACAATTTAACTAAATTCAAAGACAAGACAAAGCTGATGTATGTATCTATTCTGTATCTCTCTGTTTCTGTATGTAGTTGTACTTTTAGTTAGAGCAATCAGACAAGTAAAGGATAGCAAGGCAGTAATTTTGGAAAGGAAGAAGAAGAATTCAAAGTATTGCTTTTAAAGACAATATTCTAGCATACATAGATGACTCCAAAAGTTCTACCAGAGAACACCTACAGCTGATTAAAACTTTTTGCATTGTGGATGGATATAAAATTAACTCAAATATCAGCAATCTTCCTTTACATAAACAATAAATAATATGAGAAAGAGATGAGAGAATCAAGACCCTTCAATAATAGCCACAAATAATATAGAATATATTGTTGTAACTCTATCCAAGCAACTGAAAGATTAATTATAAATATAGATTATTACCTCATATTTATTAATATAATACTCTCTATATAGTATATTGTAATTCTGCACATGCACATATCAAATGTTATATCAATTTATATAAAATATACTTCTAGATATAAAATTCTTAACTGATCTTCATGTAAAAGCAATAATTGATATACCTCAAATAATTTATGTTTATAGAATCACTCTTCACTGAAATAAAATCAATATATTTGTAATATGGTGGAGAATTTTTTGCCATTATTTTATTGAGTAATTTGTTTCTATGTTCATGAACAAAGAAGCCTTTAATTTACTTTTTGTTTTTCGTTTTCTTTGTCCCATTTATTGCTAGGGCAATAAAGTAGGAGTAAGAAAGTAAAGTGATACAAATATAAAAGGAATAAAACTTGTCACTTTTACGTTTTATACAAAATTAAGTTTAAAGAATGTACTATAAAAGCTTTAGAAGTAATAAACACTTTAACATAGTAGAATTATTTTAAATTAGCATATACATGCCTGTAGCTTTTTTATGTACCAATAATGAACACCATGAACAAGAAATCAGAAAGTGAATCCCAATCACAACAGCTTAAAAATATCTATAGAAATCTACTTGCAAGGACATTGGAAGTTAGTTATACATTTTTTTGGTAACAATTTAGTACAAAGAAGATTGTTGTAAGAAAATGTTACCATGATGTAAAAAAAAAAAATAAATAAAAGCTGAAGAAATGCTGGGAGACATAACGAACTTCCACGTTTATGGATTGGCAGCAATGGCTATATTACTAGAAATAGCCTCATTTCAATGCAATCCCAACCAAAACCTCAATGATGTTGTAGATAACCCTGGATGTTAATTACATTCTCCTGTGAGGGGCTGCAAACAAGGAATGAGTCAGCACTCAGATGATTTCCTGTAAACCTGCTTCCTGCCTTAATTTGTAAAATAAAGGAGAGCTGATGATTGGGCAGATAAAGGGAAGGAAGGTGGGGCTGAAGGTGGGGAGAGATAAGGGGAAAATGGCAGAGAAAGAGAGAGAGTTGCAGAGAAGGAGGAGGAGGAGGAAGTAGAAAAGCATAGTAGAAGCACATGGCCTGGAGAAACCGCAAGTTCTAAGGGGTCTCATAGAAGTGGAAAATGGTAGTGTAGCATAGATTTACCCAATCTTGGTGCACAGCATGTAATCATATTAATTGAGTTGTGTTTTCATTGCCAGGGCATATTTGGGTTAGAGATTTACCGCAACAATATTCTCTGCAGAAAATTTAAAAGTTGTATAATTTACAGCAAAAAGACCGACATTAACAAAAGCAACTCTGAGGTTAAATACACTGCTAGAGTACCATAATAACTATTCTCAAATGATATCAAAGAGCAGTTATAACAAAACATTGAGACACTGGCAAAACCAAAGGCACAGATCAAGAGAATAGAAAAGAGACAGAAATATGAATTCAGAGAGGCTATACATTGTACTTTTGGAAAAGATACCAGAAACACATAAAACTCACAGAAATAATAGCTTCTTCTTCCAATGATAATGGGAAAATTGAATATTCACACATAGGAATGAAAACAAATTTCTATAACTCAGTCTATTAAAAACACTGTTCAAAGCAGCAACAAAAATTTTAATACAAGACCTAAAATTCTCATAGTGTTAGAAGAAAATACAGAAAACACTGCATGATATAAATACAGATAAGGACATTCTGAAAAGAACTTCAGGTGCTCAGGAAATGAAACTAAAAATAAAAATTGGAGTTGTACAAGTAACAGTAATTCGGAAGTGTAATAAAAATAACTCTGTAAGGGAAAGAAACATGTAGAATGGGAGGAAACATTTGATGGATATTCATCTACCAGAGGACTACTATATAGAATATGTAAAAGAACAGAAAGAATGAAATACAAAACAAACAAATGAACAAACAAACAAATCAACAAATGCCTAGACAATAAACAGAGTTCTCAGGTGAAGTACTGATATGCAATAAACATAAAAATAATCCCTATTGGGGAGACACAATTATATCAAGATGTAATGTTACCTCAAGCTGAATGGCTATCTTAAATAACCATATGATAACAAGGCTTTGGAGAATAGAGAGTCCTTACACAGTGCTAAATAGAATATAGCCACTGTGTAATTTAGAATGAGGTTTCCTCAAAAAGAGACAGATTCTAAATATGCAACATAACACACAGGATTCATACTTACTTTTCAAAGGAATTTAAGTCAACACATCTCTTGTTCTATTGTGTTTCTTGCAACTTTATTTATATTACATAAGTTACATAATTCACCAGATGACTAGAGATAGAAATCAGGGTTTGCAATAGGGTTTTGTTCAGACAAAGAATAATATAATTTCATTGTAACCCGTAAGAATGAAAATGGGTGGAACTATAGTTTAACTTATGAAGCTATCTAAAAGAATCAGAAACAGAAGTATCACGTTTGCTCATTTGTGATTGTGAGTTATAAGTCCTGTAATTACAAATAGATAGAGATTTATATGTGTATATATATATATATATATATATATATATATATATATATATATAATCATACAAGGAAATCATATATGTGGAAAGCAAGAAACATCATGAGAAGGGAGAGCAGTATAGTAAAGAATGTAAGAATATAGGATAATATGATATACTATAATCAATATATCTGTATGTATTCAATAAGTATGCACACTCTTATAAAGGCACATTTCAGAATATAGAAAATTATAATTCATATTTAAGTTAAAGTTTGTATTAGTAAAAGATACTTTGCAGATCCAACTTAGAGCTTTAAGGCTATAAAATACCTTAATACATCAAAATATTTTATTATAAAGATCATAAGTTGAACATTTTCTCTTTTAATATATGTTACAATAAATATTAATAATAAATGATATATATTAATTTTCATCTAATTGGTAATATAGTTTGAATATTTTATTTCATAACTTTGATTTACTTAAGGAACACAATTTCTGGATGCATAACAACAATTTTATCAGATTGCTAGACAGAATTTTCTAACAAATTTTTAAATTTTTGTTAGGTGATATAAAATTAACTTAAGTAAGAAATGTTGAGTGGAGAGACTATACTCCAACTTATTTTACTCATTGGTTATTTCTCTTTACATGCCCTTGATTTCATGCTTTCCTTCTTTTCCTACATTTCAACACAGAAGTTGAAAGCCTTGGGAAAGTACAAATTTTCTCAAACCAGTCATGTTGCAGAGGTATGTTGAGAGTGGCGCATCTCAGTGGATTTGAAATATTTTCTAAAATTGGATCAGAAACTCCTTTTACCACATTTTATCCTCCTAAAGTAGAAGCTTAAAGGATTGAGAACAAATCCACTTCCCTCTATCCTATTAAAATGGCTGGATTCTTGTAGTGCTAAAATAGATCCCTTGCTGTTGCTAAGCTGAAAACTAAGTCTGTTAGCTTTGTTTGGAAGAACACATCTTGAATCAGAACCTAGGGCTTGGCTTTTGATGATGACTTCAGTTATTATAGCAGAAGTAAAAAATAAAATAAATAAACAAAAAATGAATAAAAATTAATGAATTGAGTAAAAACTGTATCAAAATGATTCAACTATTTTATAGTCTGTTTCATATAAAAATATTCATTTCCTACCTAATATATAAAATTATATTCATGTAGGTTAATATATTTCTATTTAAATGTTTATACATAATATATCTATAAATATATTTATTAAATCATATTTACATTCATATTTATGTGTTTGTGTCCAATTGCATGTAAATATGTGCACGTAGTGGTTTGAGTCTGGTGTCTGAGGATTTTAGAAGAGGGCATGAGATCCTCTGCAACTGGAGTTATAATTGTGAGCAGGTGAGTGAATGCTTGGAATTGACCCTAGGACTTCTTCAAAAGCAGCCAGCACTCTTAAAAGGAAAGCCATTTATAACCTCCCAAATCCATTTCTGAAATTATTTTCTCTTTTTTCTTCAATGTTCTAATTTTTACACTCTAGCTAAATTCACAATGATTGTGATTACATTAATTCTCCTTAAATATGTATTAAAATGTGAATCTCTGAACATGTAAACTAGTACATGTGCTAAATCCTCTGTAACTCACCACAGTGATTATTAACCCATATCTTTCTATTTTTAAAATTTGTTTTTCTGTTTTAATCAAAATTTTTGACTTGACAAATGAATGCTTTTTGAGTATAATAGAATAAACCTTTTATATATGAGTGAAGTACACCAGGAGATTTGCTTTTGCAATAGAATGCTGTGAAGCTAGTGAAGTTGGTATGGATAACAAAGGCTGCATACATGCTTTGCTTTATCTCTAATTATATTTATACAGCTAAGATATAAACTGTTATTGCTTGAAATATTTCTGTCTTTATAAAATATATAAATAATGTGAAAACATTATGTATTATATATATTTAAACTGTTTCTTATACAAACTATGAGTCCTATCTATAATATTCAATATTATATTTGTGTTTTGATATGTATGTGTGTTTATTACATGTAAATATGTAGAGTTCTATGTGAAAATCTGGTGCTTTAATGTTTATTTTAATAAAAATATTATTTTATATAATTACATATAATGTATTTTATATGATACATGAATTTAAAATATATTATATTATTTTATATTTATTAGACAAATACTTATGTATTTTGCACACATACACATAATACACTCACATATTATATTATTTAATTCATTATATTTAATATAAATATATGTTTATATAAACTATATATAAATTGTATATATCATATATTTATATTTAATTTTTAATATATTTAATATGTATTATATATGAATATGTATACATGTATATGTACATATGGATTAAATACATATGAATATATATGTTAAATATAATTGTATTATATTCTGTGACCATATTCTATACTGTTACATAAAATAGAACATATTTAATGTTATATTATTAAATATTATAGTATATAGTATATATGTATTTTCTTATATATTAAATATTATATGTCTATTTATTCAGAATTTTACGCTAAATATGTCATAAGTCATATACATAATGTATGCATATAATGTATACATATATCTAATATACATCTACTATATGCAGATATATTAAATAAGTATAATAATTAATTTTTGTATGCGTTATTAATATAATCATAAATATTAAATTAATAAATAGGTAATACATAAATATTTTTCAATTTTAATATAAAATTTATTGGTAATTAATTATTAAGTATTATATTTCATATAAGTACATATAATGCCCATAATTATATATGGTCATCATATGGAATTATAACAATTAATTATACCTAATTTAGTTCAATAAATAATGTGTTCTTAAATAGGAAGTAGTAAATAAAATTACTAATTTTTACATAAACAAGTTTATCAGATTAATAAAAAATATAAAATGAAATAAAAAACAATATAAATAATAGATAATGTCATAATATAAAATTTAATTATACTACATAATATATAAATTATATATATATTCATATACATAATATATGCAATGTGTATGTAAATATAGCATTTATTATCTATTATATATATAATATGTAGTACATATATTAATATATATTCATCATTGTCACCAGGTTCAAGTCGTGCTTGTAGCTCAGTATTAAACAGGTCTACTAACTAGAAGTTACTGCTTTTAATCCCTTCAACCTAAACAACAACAACAATTTTAAACCTACATGTTTGTGGACAAATGAAAGCTGACATACATGTTTGAAGTATAACTCTAACTTTGTTCTTGTATAGAATTCCGAAAAGCATTCAGTGCAGCCAAATTTAATTTGACAAGTATAAGCATCCTTAAGTATCATTTTTTAAGCCTAATACGAGGAGAGGACACTTAATCTGATAAGTGCTAGACATGCATTCCTACTTCCTGATTTTATGTCATTTTTAATAGTATACTATAATTTTTCCATGGTATAAATAAGTTTAAAATACTATTTCATTTCTTAAAAAATGGTAAAATATCTCTATTAATCATTTAATTAAATATTTGACCATAACAAATTTACCTTTTCTGGTTTTTGTTTTGTTTGTGTCTTTTGTATTACTTTTTATTCCTTGAAATATTTTTATTTGTATGCAATATATCTTAATATTACTTGTCTACAACTTATCCCCTCCATATTGCCATTGTCTCTAAATATATATCCTTCTCAAGTTCATCACCTTTCATTTTAAAGATTACTCACCAAGTCCAATTACTTTTCCTCGCATGGATGTGAATATGTCATCCATCCTAACATGGGCAAACTCTCAATGGGCTCACCCCAAAGAAAAGCCACACTCGCTTCCGCAGAAGTCATAACTCTCCATAACTCCTTAGCTAGGTGCGGTGCTTTAAAGGCATCTCCCCACTGTGCTGGAATTGTTAACTGGCTTGTTTGGTTTTCCGCAAGTCTTGTGCAACTAACTTTAGCTGCTGAGAGATCTTGTATGCAAATACCATATCTTGACCAGAAGACGGGGGCTGTCAGATTTCCTCCCATCCTCCAGCCTTAATATACTTTTCCTTCTCTTTTGTGGTTTTCTGAGGCTTGGAGCAGTGGGAATGTGAAATAGGTAGATATTCAATCTGTAGCCAAGGGGCCACAGTTGCGTATTCTGGGGAAATGGGACAGTTAGGAGTCTGCACAGCCCCACCACTCAGTGCCATAAACAGCTTCTCCATTTAAGGTTCAAGGTGGCATATATCATTGGATGTATACCTGAGTCTCTGGTCTATCTCTTAATCTTTGCGATAGTTTACATGCTTGATTCCTGTCAACAGGATGTGGAACTTATAGGGATTTTCAACCAATCGTTTAATCTTCAGTTGTTATAGACCTCAAAAACTACATCAATACAAATTATTTCATCATTAGTTCTTATGCTAAACTCTACTTGTGTATTTAGAAAACTGAATATGTTGGATAAATGTCAGTTTTTTTGTTGGGTACAAAAATTCTAAAATTTTTATACATGAGTCATTATTTTGTTTGAATACAGCCAGGTAAACACAGCTCATGTTCCCTCTGTTATTTAATTATGCTTTTGAAGAATCAGGAAGAATATCATAACCATGCTTAAAATATTATGGCTAAAAGTGAAACATTATCTCAATTCAGTTTGAAAGTTATCTCTCATAGTATTCATACAAAATAAAATGTACTTCATTAAAATAGACTCACCCATAAAGAATATGTTTGGGTTTTTTTTGTTTGTTTGTTTGTTTTGTTTTTTTTGTTTGTTTGTTTGTTTGTTTGTTTTGGTATGGAAGATGACTTCAGAACATTGGTTATTTAAGTGAAGGGAGGTCAGATTGAAATGGAGTATGAAAATTTGACAAGGCTCTATTGATGGTGCCAGAAGGACACAGTCAATGAAGGTTCAAAAGAGATATTCTGCAGAAAATGAAATGGTAAGGGCTCAATAGCCTGCTGCAATGTAACTTGTTCAGAACTTTTCTACAAATAAAAAAAAAGGCATGCTTTATAGAATAATTTAAATTATCACTTTATGTGGAATTATAGGATGTTCCATAATACTGCTAAGACTGCTTGAGGAACAGCATTCTAAAAACTAACTAGGATCACAGTTCCAAAAACCTACTTGGACTTCAGAGTAGAATGACTAGAACCAGAACCAGTATCTTATTTAATACCAAAGTCAGGAAGCACCAGTTAATTCTTAGATCTTATGGTATTTATTTTGCCTCTTTGGCCTGGGGTTTCCAGGAACAAATGTTTTGGTAGAGTGCAGAACTAATGCCAACCTCTGAAGTAAGGAAGGGAAGAGTGCAGTGCGATCTCTCCCCATTTCCATTCAATTCTTTTGTCAATTCAGAAAATAAGGAGGTACTGGAGAACATGAAACCACTGTTAGTTAAGTAAACAATACCATTTAATCACAAATATGGAAATCTTAGTTTCCTGAGATATATCAATAATAACAGCAAAGATTGGGAACTATCTAAAATAAGTAGCATAAACAAGCAGGTATAGCTATGTAAAACTGAGAAGAACATAGGTTCAGGCCCAGGCAGGCCAAGACTTCAAGATGCTTTTTCATAACATTAAATTGAAATAAAATCCTTATAAAACTTTCAGAATGAACATACAAAGAAAATAAATCACAAGATCATTAATTTATACACAAAAATGTAAAGTTTTCTTGTAAATCTTTTTTTTTTCCTGTTTATGTGTGTGTAGCATAGATTCTGGTGTGTATATTCTACCTTTTATAATAGTTTAACAAACACTTAGTTGGACTATTTAGGATTCAGGCTGGCTTATAAACCTTGTTTTCTTTTGTCAGCAAATAAAATTGGAAATGAGATGTTGCAATAATGTATTAATCCAACATTTTAACACCTATGTTCAAATTTCATAAAGCATTATTGCATTTTGATGTAATTACTGGTAGGCAAAGGAATGTGTCCACAGAAAATTATGAAGACTGCTTTTACTTGCTTCAAGCTTTTCTTTTCTTTTCTTTTCTTTTTTTTTTTTTTTATAAAAGAATACATTTCTGAATCTCTGAGAATTTTGAAGTGTTAAAATTTTGAGACTGCATGAAGGAGCCTTATAGCCATGTCAAAAGTCACTATGGAGCACAGTACATTTGCAATTCAATTAAGGGCCCCCTTGACATCTGTAGTTTTGTTTTCCAGCAGGAACACTCAGTGTGGTTTTCTATGATCCATTTTTATTTTCTGTATACTTAATGTGCATTGGGTACATAAAATAGTCAAACACTGCATTTTCTAGAGTTGTGGTTTTGCAAAGCAAATACAATAAAAAAGATGGAGGAAAGGGAGAAGACACCATGAGTAAATGTGGCGTGAATGAGTTGCCTTATATATTACTTTTCTGGGACTGTCATAATGGAATGCCACAGACTAGATGTCTTCAACAGCTGATGCATATTTTCACTTAATTCTTAAAGACATAAGTCTTAGGACATAAGTGCTGACAGAATTAGTTTCCCTCCCCACCCCCCATGTTGGTTGGCAGATAGCCAGCTTATTGCACTACTTTCATAGCATTTTCATCTGCATATTCACATCACCTAAATTCTCCAAGAATATGAATTGCCTATCATTAGGATTAATTTTATCTCACTGTGTTTTAAAAGGTCTTTTTATCTTCAAATGTAGCCACATTCTGGAATATACTGCGAGTTAGTTCTTTAGCATACGGATTTTGAGGAGTATACAGTTCAGCCTATAACACTTGACTTCTTGATCCCTCAAACTGATGTCTATTTGGAAAATAAATTAGGTTCAGAATTACCCCCAAAGCATGAAGACATTACTGATATGTAAGATTTGTATTACTGATATTATTATCTTCTCTAAATACATATCTTACCTATGAATTTTCTCAAGGAACAACTGTAAATTCTTACAAATAAGTGTCTCTAAAATGCATTGTTGCAAGATACCTTAAAGAAGTCATCTTTAATCAAGCAGTGTTGGCACAAGCCTTTAATCCCAGCACTTGGGAGGCAGAGGCAGGTGGATTTCTGAGTTCCAGGCCAGCCTGGTCTACAGAGTGAGTTCCAGGACAGCCATGGCTACACAGAGAAACACCCTCGAAAAACAAAAACAAAACAAAACCAAAACAAAACAAATAAAAACAAAACAAAAAAGTCATCTTTTGAACTACAAAAGAGAAGACTCACAAAGTAGAAAATAGCTGGACATATGAGCCACAGATTTTCAAATATTTCAGGGAAATTATTCAATATTAATAACGGAAGAATTGTCTTCCAAATATCTGATTCAGTACTGTATCTGTTCCCTTTCTGGAGAACTGGCAGCATGTTGGCTGTTAGCACCATCTCTTCCTGGACTCTGCTGAGACGACTGATAAATCCATGAGTTACATGAATCATCAAAGTTCTCTTCAGAGCGTATTTCTTTTTTATTTAAAATGTGTACTGGCTGAGACCTTCCAATACCCATAATATCTCATTATTTTATTTAATTATTTATTCATTAATGTATTTTCATATTTCACATTTTACTATCAGCACCAAGAGATATCAAGGCTGCATCTTTAAATCTTGCCTTAAAAATATTCTCAGATATACATGCAAATTTATCACTACAACATTTTAGAGCACAGTTCATTCACAATCATAGCTTTATTAGTGGGTCACTTTTGAGTTTTCAAAATTACCACTTACTTTTTTTTCTATACCTTTAGCAGAATCACCTTTGACACATACACTACCATCAATAGTTAGTTTAGGCGAATCTTGTCATTTTCCTCTTCACATGCTTCACAACACTTTTGCACGTTCCACCTGGTATTAAGGTTCCTAGACATTGCTACAGACTTAGGTATTTGCTATAGCAGCATCCCAATGTTGAGTCATCAAAATCACTATTAATGTGCTAATATCATTATAAAATAACATAAAATACAATGAGCTATAATGTTCTTCATACTTTTATAGGATGTAAATCAAAGCTCCTGGATTTAGCAGGCTGAATTTTTCCTGAGGCCTTTTTAGAAGCGCTCTATATACAGTACAGCTGTTTAGATATTTAAATGTTTCTTTATTCTATAACTGTAAATGATGGAGTTCACTAAGACCCAGTTGTGAGCTTGTGTAATCTTAATTTCATTTTGTAGGTTATAAATAAGATTCAAATCTTGGGATCTCTATGGATAGCCTAGCAGGTCTTATAGGGTGTGTCCCTGTTGCCTTAAAGAGTTGATGAGAACTACGGAAAAACGATGTCAATATCTCCTGTATCTACCACCTCAAACAAGGGCTTGATATTTTGTAGCTTCTTCATGCATTTTCTAAGCAAAATATGATGTCAGTGGGTATATTTGGAGTTCTATTTAAATGAGAAATTTAAATCTACCAGTTTGAGTTTGCGTCTTTCACAGGTTTCCAGGTTTGAGAAGGTACTGGAAAGAAACACACTTTTGAGACTTTTAACTTAGTATGGGAATCACATTTGAGTGATATGTTTTGTGTCTGGCAATCCTTTGAGAAGAAACAGAGAACTTGGGTGATGAAAACACAGGCCCATTTTATCTCTTATCCAGTAACAACTTTTCTTTTGAGAAAAATAGGAAAAACAAAACTAAATATGGTTCACATAAAATGCAAATCAAATAGGTAATCATAAAGCATAAAATAATCATATAGCCTAATGCACCTAAAGTTTTAAAAGTATTTTAATTTTATTTTAAAGTATTTGTAGTAATCCAATAAAGGTGGTGATAAACAGAACATATGAAACAAAATAATAAATCAGATAGTGAATAAAAATACTTTGTGATATGCTTCAGAACCGTTGATTTATAAATGTATAAAGTCTATGTATACAAATAAAGTTATATGAATTATGTGTATACTTTAAATTTCAGATTTGGTGATTGCAATTATAAATCTCTCTTATGATGGTGGTAGGGGTGGTGGATCACAGTTTTAGTCAACTATGTGCTCCTGAAGGTAAAGAACTGGAATATATGGTGAGCTGTGCTGTGCTGTGCTGTGCTGTGCTGTGCTGTGCTGTGCTGTGCTGTGCTGTTCTGTGCTGTTAAGCTTCAGTTCTCAGCATGTTAAGTGTACTAAATGCATTTTTCAATGTGGAATATTTTAATGTCCAACTAGTTAATTAGGATTTAACGTATCATAGTCTGAAAGGAATCTGTAGCTTTATTTGAAATGATGGCACTTTCAGCATCCGCTAACAATCAGAGAAGGATAACAGTATTCTGTGGGACTTCTGAAGACACTCCCCACATCATGTAGTATTAATGGTTTTAAGAACTTTCTAATATACTTGCATTATATAGTACAATTAATATTCAGTTTTAAAATTGTACCATTACATATTTGTCTAAGTTTGCAATTATAAAGTTTCTGTTGAATTATTAATTAAGCAGCTGCTTTGAAATCCAAATCTTGATAATTGACTTGAGACCCTAACAAAACCAGGATTATATTAATGACCATGACAAATTTTTTCTCTAGGCTTAATATTTTCATTGTTAAGGTTTATTCTAAATACTATGCTTTCTCTACTTTGAGAAAGAAAATTAAAACATCAACTTTTGTTATATTAGTATTAGTGTGATTTTTATGCCTTTCAGAATACATAGTTAAATACACCACATGCCATTTGTATTGGGAGAAGATGCTGTGAATCCATGCAGTATCATTTGAATTTCTCCTATAATTCTTTTTCCATGAAAAGTCTTGTTTTTTCTATTCTTGCTTTGTTCTGGTGAATTCTTTCAACCATAGTGTGTCTCTGTAGGCCACTTTTGTTCTTCTAATAATTCATAAAATCCAAAGAGTTTATGAGGAAGCTAAACCATGCTGTCATGTTCACAGTTTTTAGAATAACATTAATAACCTACCTAAGAACAGCTTTTAAAAAAAATCTATCATGTACTAAATATTACATTATACAATGTACACTATCTTTTCATGGTCTTAGGATCAACAGCCCAAAAGTTACACAAATAGCAGGATGACTCAGGGGTGTGCCTGGTAATTACATCCATCTTTTATAGTCAGGATGTCATCTGGATGTTCACTGATGCATTGATCATAAAATGAAATCCAATATTTTATTTTGACCCTTGGGTATGTCTGGGAAATTCTAAATTAAGCTTACTTAATGGAATAATCTGTGACTAGGTGGAATATAGTACTAGATACATCTTAGAAATAAAGCTACTGTTGATTATTTTCAACAATCAATGTACATTGTAACACTTGTGCATATTTTACATTGCAGATTTATGTCATCTTGTCATTGGATGAGTCTAGATCAATTACTCTAAATCTCTCTCTGCATTTGTGATATGACCATTGGCATCATTTGTAATCACAGACTCCTCTGCCTTATTAGGAGTGTATTGAAGAACTCTGTTTCCTACCAGTGTCTGTTGTTGCGTTTAAATCCCATTGACCATTCTAGCGTCTCCCACTTAGTGTTGATGGGTGACCCCATTAAAGAGACCAGGAAAATGGACTGTGTTTCCTTAGGGAATTGTCACAAATATTATCTAGAAATCTCAAGCTGCTAGCATTGTGGTAGTGTTACTCAATTCATTGATGAAATTTGGATATAGATTAATGAGGGCTGACCTTGTGTTCCTGACCTTTATTTACATAGGCCATTGTGTATCTGGCCAATTTAGGTCAGGCAGAGCTGGCAAGATTGGAAATTATGTGCCCAGTAATTCTGGACTGCTATTTTTCTTTTCATGGTATTCACACAGAAACTCATTGTAACAAATTAAACAAACAAAGAAAAAACAAACAAACAATTAAAAAGAAAACTATTTCTCAAGGAGTCCAGAACTTACTGCTCTGTCTTAGAGACAATATTGTAATTACTACCAAACCCGCTGTTGTCTTGTAATACACTCAATACATTCTTTGTTGGGATCCAGAATTTGCCTCACAAACCACATGACAGAAATAGGAAGGTCTTAGGAACTTAAACCTTATTCAACCCTTACTCAAATACTGGAGTATCTTTTAGGTATATATGCAGGAGTGGTACAGCTATCCCTAATTTTCTGAGAAACCATGAAATTAATGTCAAAAGTGGTTGTAGAAGTTTGATTATGTTATAAGGCTTGGACAAAGAGCTAGGGATGTAACTCTATTTTTAGAGAATTTATCTAGCATGTGTGAGGTCCAGGACTTCATACAAAGATCAAAAGAGAAATGTAGATGAAAATAAATTGCTCTTAAATTCCACTCATCCTTGATGTCTAGCTATTCTGCTTCATTCCTTGTTGTATAATTGTGTAATTTACCAATTTCTAAAGAATTAATATCATCCCTCCATAACAAATCAATAAGTTTGGAGAACTGTAACTCACCTTGCCCTCTAGTTCATTTAGATCAGGAAGAAATTAATATTCAAATAGTTTGACTTCTTTCATGCATCACATAATTTCATGACATTTCTAGTGTTCATTCATTGCTTTATCATATATTCTTCATGATAAGGACAAACATAACTTTCACCTGATAAATTTTATTACATAAAAAAAAAAATCTTCAGATGAACAGAACTGGTAGCATAAGACTGAAAATCCAGGTCAGAGTCAGTGAAGGGGGAAAGGATTGTTTGTAAGGTCAAGGTCAGTTAGACAAACAAATAAAGGAAAAGACCCAGGAAACATCTGGCCTGAATGAAAAAGGTTATATTTTTAAAAAATAATTAATATTTCAATAGTTACATTAATTATTTATGAATCTTAGGGTTTGGAATACTTAGGACTTAGGTTCTGATTAGAAATATTTTCTTCTTCACCTGCACAATTGCTGGGAGTAAGAATTCTAACAAATTTGCCATCTTTAAAATCTTACATTCTAATATTATACATGGTAGTTAACACATCATTTCCTCCTCTTCCTCACTAACTCTCAATTTATTGTATTCTGAAAGACCATTTTATATCAGCTTAGTTAGCTTATTTAAAAAATTCAATTTGCTAATGAATGGTTTGGGAACTATTTAGCTCATTTTTTTGTGTCCTACTTGACTGATTAAAAGGAGTTAAGAACGGCAACAACATCGTGTATTTGATATAAGTGCCCATCTGAGTACTTCCTGGCACAGAGTAATAATTAAGCAGTTATTAGCTATTTGGGTTAATCAGGCTTGTCATACCATCATTATTATCATATGATTCTGTCCAAATTAGCTCTTTGCTTGTTTCTTTTCTTTCCCCACCAATGTTTTTCAGTATGTGCATGCACTTTCTTATTGTGCTTTTGCTTGCACTTCCATAATTACTATCAGTCTTCTGTCGTGCATGCTGGTGAGGGCAGCTGAAGAAAGAGACTAGGGTCATTAGAGTCTGGGGTTCCCTGTGTCAGCTGCCATATCCACTCTGTTTGTCAATTCTATCCTGGGTCAATAGCCTTTCTTTAAGGTGATTTCAGACTTTCTTTTATCCTTTGAAATCTCTTCAGTATCTTTATGTTCCCATTCTTCAGAGTGACCTCTTTTCTATTTTACAGTATAAAATTAAAACTGCTAGAGATCTGGTAACTTACTCTGTAGACTTCATGTTCAAAAATTGATCTGCCTGTGAACTTATGGACATTTGCTGTTTTCACTTTGATGATAAAAAGTTGTTTTTCTGACCAGAAAGTCATTGTTTGGTTCTAGGTCACTGCAGTTTCTCTTAAATTTTCATTCAGAATTTATCAGTCATCTTTGTTTTTTTTGCTTTGAATAAACAAATTCCAATGTTTAGACCAAAACAATAACAAGAGCAACAACAATGACCCCTTTATTTTCCCTTCAGATGGAAGTCTATAATCATAGTCTTTCTTTTACTAAGTATCTCTCTCCATACTTCATTGTTCTAAAATCTGGTTTCTATTTACATGTCAACAGGATATACTCAAGTTCGTGCATTTATTGAAGGGTCACTTATACTGATAGCTAATCTTTTAAAAAGCTTTATAGAATCCGTTATCAACCTATCCTCTATTTTATGTCCTCATGCGTTTTGACCTCAAATATTTAAAAAATCTACATTGGAAGACAAAGTTAACAGTTTGTAGATTAGAGATGTACAATGCTACACTCTCCAACTTGTCTTTTTCACACCTGGGAAATACAGGGATAAATGTTAGTGTTGAATCATACCATTTGTCCTCCATTTTCCTCCTCCTCTTATCCTCTGTCCTGCCTCTGCACCCCTTAGCCCCGCCTCCCTTTGCCCTGTCCAATCACATACTTCTTGTTATATTAATATTTAAATTAATTGGACAGGGAAAATCCTGCTATAATCACATAACTGGGTTATCTGATCGCCAGAATCATTTAAGTTGCATTAGCTGTTTGATAACACTTCAAGAAATTTTAGTATTTTATATTTATCTAAAATCATATACAATACATGCATGTGTGTATGCATATATATGTCTGTGTGATTGTTTGTGCATTTGTGTGTGTGTCTGTGCGTAGTGATAATAGCTGAGGAATTAGTTTTAAATTTGAGATTGAAGCACCTGAGAAGAATTGGAGAGAGGGAACTTGGAAGAGAGGAGGAAAGGAAGGGAATGAGAGTGATGTAATTATATTTTAATCAAAAATTATTAAAATAAAGAATTTTAAAATTCTTAAATGTTTAAACAGAACTTGAGGTTTTTTTCCTAATAATGCATCAAGGAGAGATTCTGAGTTGTTGAATTTCTCTGCTACTGTTGGCATGTTGATCACTATTTGCATTTTACACCCTCATCATGGCGAATGATGAATTTCCATGCAAAAGAAACTGACTTTCTCTTATATATAACTCTACTGAGTCTAATTCCCATTGCATTTAATACATTTCATTGAAAATTTCTCTGTTTCCTTTCTATAAGATTCACTGTACAAAGGTAAATTTGAAAATCTTCCTTCTTTCAATTTATTTTCAAAGGTGCTTAAAATACTATGTATTCCAAAAAATATATAGATTATTCCTGGAACAGTATATTCTGATTATAAATTCACTTTAACTGCATGAAAGACACTATAAATCTACTATTTTACTTAGAAATTAGTGTGTCTTTGTTTATAAAATAGCCAATTAATATACATAGCAAATCATAGTCAAAAATAAAATAATTATTTTTCTGTATATTATTTTATTTTGTGTCAAATACATTACATAATTGATATTTCCACAAAAATGAAGTAAAATAACTTAAAGACAATCTTATACCATTATTTTAATTAGTACCTACTACCTACAATACGCTGGAAGCTTAAAACTCCTGTTGGCTTGCTATATATAGTTTTTCAAATCTTTTTATATATTTGCTGATATAAAGCAGTATTTTTTATTTTCTTTAAGACAGTAGTTGTCATTTAAATATTCATAGCGACATTGTGGAGCCAGGCACTATGGCACATGTCTTGGTTCCAGAACCTGGGAGACTTAGGCAGGAGGCTCATGAATCTGAGACCAGCTTGTGCTAGGGAATAAACTAAGCAGGCTCAATAGCAACAAGCAAAACTGTGGCAGCCATTTCAAACGGTGGCAATAAAAGTCAAGTTCTTATGCATAGGATGGGGAAAAAAAAAACATGGCTAAACTTCCAGGTAGTGACAAATATTCTACCATCACATTTGTTTAAAGTGGAGACTTTTTACACCACCGGGGATTACAAGTAACTATAGTTTAAAATTTGCCATGGAAAATGGCCTTTATGCTGAGTTAGAGTATTATATTTCACTTTTTGCTTTCAAACCAGCAAAGTGGGTAATGTAGTAGTGGAGCTTTGGATGAATTCCATTAAACCATTGATTTCTTTATTTATGAAATTTGCACCTGTGGGAACAATTTCCATCACAGAGACAGGTGCTATGGACCACCGATTTGTTGGTTATCAAATAGGTCTGCTTTATTTTGGCATTTCATCGCCTTCAAGAACTATTTATTGACTCGTATATTCCAGCAGTATAAACATTACACCTTATTTAAAAAATGTATGTGACAGGAAAAAAAGACCACTCGTCAGAGTGATTTATAGCTGGTCAGGGCTTTATCATATAATTCAGTTTATAAGCACATTGACATAACTGACATAAATTTATAGTAAATACTCAAAAGGGGATTTATTTTTATTCTTACTAACTTTTATTTTACTTTTAATATACAGTAAATTGTTTGGATGGATTTTAGCATATGAACTTTCAAATTATCAGCAATATAAAAATAAAAACCAATCTATGACAATATGTCATTCCCATAGTGTATGTATGACCTGTCCATATCATAAGAAAGGGATAAGGAAAATACTTCACAAACAATTTCAATGCCATAATGGATCCAAATTACTTTTTTTTCAAAGTTAGCTGTATTGTAAATATAATTTTAAATCTATTTTTAGTTTTTTTTTGTTTTGTTTTCTATGTACACAGAAAACACACACACACACCAAAAAAATATTTAGTCAAGACCCACTTTACACCATTTTATTATAGTCTCTTCAGCAGGAAGAGTGAGGGAAGAAATTGTGTAAGACCCCAGGCAGTGTTAGGGTTTCAAGCTTCAGGATAACCTCTCAAGACCCCAGCTAAGAAGCTTTTGAAAAATCTTAATGTGATGTGTGTAAGTAATTCTGTTATTTCCCTGGAACAATGGACTAATTTCCACTTGAGAAAAAAGTAATACTAAAGCCAGAATTCTGTTGCCTCAAGTATCACATTTTTTTCTCCACTTAATTATAGTGCTGTTCTTGGTCATCAGGAAAGAGAATAATTAAGAACTGTGCAGACACAGCCCGTCTCATCTCTAGATTACCATATTTCTTTGTTGTTCTGAAAAGCAACCAATACAAACTTCTTCAGCTGTAGATGCATTATAAAGATGAGTCATGGCCTGCGTATTGCTTATCATATAAAAATCTACCAAGATATGTATTTCCTCAAAGTTTGCCAGAAGTCAAACACTGTTCAGGAAATAAGTTAATCAATCACTGTATAACTAAATTATTTCATTACAATTCCATGTTTTTATTCATCTCGTTTTTTTCAAACTACTTTATTTTGTTATTCTTAGTCTAATTTTCTTTTAGATTCTCCAGAATTTGTAAAAGATTATACAGGTGATATACTCTTTAACAAATTTCTATTAGGTATTGAATATTAAATGATAATATTAAGTAATGTTGTTTTTCTAATGTAACATGTATTTTCCATTGACCTTTACTTTATTATTATTATTATTATTATTATTATTATTATTACTTTTATCTTTTTACACTCTAGTCATTACCCTCCTCCTGGTCTGCCTCCCACAGTTCCTATCCCATTTCCCTCCCTGTTGTCTTCAAGAGGTTGTCATCCCCATACACATGACAGGCCTTTCCACTCACTGGGATTCCAAGTCTCTCAAGGGTAAGGTGCATCTTCTCCCAATGAGGCCAGACCAGGCATTGCGCTGCTGTATATATTCTAGGGGTCTCAGATTAGCTAGTTTATGGGGGCTGGGTGGTAGCTCAGTGTGTGAGAGATCTCAGAGGCCTGAGTTAGTTGAGACTGTGATCCTCTTACGGGGTCGTCATCCTCCTCAGCTTCTTTTAGCCTCCCCTAATTCAACCACAAGGGTTCCTGATTTCAATCCAGTGATTGTGTGTAAGTATTTGCCTCTGTCTCAGTTAGCAGCTTGTTGGTTTTCTCAGAGGACAGCCATGGTAGGGTACTGTTTGTAAGCATCAATAACAGTGGCAGGGCATAGAGCCATCCCTTGAAATGGGTCCCAATTTGGGCCTGTCACTGGACTTCCCTTCCCTCAGTCTCTTTTGCATTTTACTACCTGCAGTTCTTTTAGAGAGGAAAAATTATCGGTCAGAAATTTTGACTGGGAGATGGCAACACATCCCTCTACTTGATGCCCTGTCTTTCTACTGGAGGTGAACTATACAAGCTCCCTGTCTCCACTGTTGGGCATTTCATCTAAGGTCCCTCTTCGAGTTCTGGGAATCTCTCACCTCTCAAGTCTGGTACTTTCAAGAGTGTTCCTACGCCACCCCCCAAGGTTGCATATTTCCATTTATTCTGCTGGACCTCAGGGCTTCTCTTCTGTCTCCCTCCTCCCATATCTGAGCATGTTCCCTCTTTCCCCTCCCCATCCCATTTTCCTCCCTCTCCATAGACCTTCTTAAACATTAATAGTACTTTGTTTAATTTGTTTCTAACTCAGATTTGGAAACTTGCTTCTAAATTATATAATAGAAGCAGTTAAATTTACCATACATAATAGATAAGAGGGTCTTTTGGCTGATGATAAACATTTTTTAGTGTGATATGTAATGTCAACTGTACTGGTGGAGTGTAGCAAACACTGTCTGTGCCCCAGTGCATTGAAAATCACATCATACTCTGTGTTTAACAGTCAGCCATCATAGTAATCAGAACCTGGATAGAGGTCAATTGTCACCTAGGCTGCAAGGACACTTCACTTAGAAGTCTTGATGCTTGATTGTGACTAGGATTTCATGTCTCGTTGGAGGGATCTCTGAACCACTGAGTGGTGTTAAAATTAATATTTCTCTACTGTCTTCATCCTAGGATATATTGCTGCTTCTATTTCAATATAATTACTGTACCTTTACCTTTTTCTAAGAATGTAACTTTAGTAACTCACTGCAGTTGCTGGATTAATGAATTCTTTTTTATTCTCTGCCTTTGCTTTCTTTTACAAGTGCCCCTGTCTCTATCTAAGCACCCTCTTTTTTCCACTTTATTTATTTATTTATTTATTTATTTATTTATATTAGATATTTGTATATACATTTCAAATAATATCCCCTTTTCTGGTTACCCCTCTGAAAGCCCCCTATTCCCTCCCCCCTCCTACTGATCAACAACACACCCACTCCTGCTTCCTGACCCCTACACTGGCAAACATAGCCTTCACAGGACCAAGGGTCTCTCCTCCCATTAATGACTAACAAGGCCATCCTTAGTTGGGTAGAGTTCCTTCTGTTTCTATTTTGTGGAATCATTTAAGGAATATTAGTATTATGTCTTCTTGATGATCTGATAGAACTCAGCACTAAACCCATCTGGTCCTGTGCTTTTTTTTGGTTGGGAGACTATTAATGCCTGTTTTTATTTCCTTAGGAGATATGGAACTGTTTATATTGTTTATCTGATCCTGATTTAACTTTGGTAACTGTTATATGTCTTCAAAATTTTCTGCTTCATCCAGATTTCCAGTTTTGTTGAGTATGGGCTTTTGTAGCAGGATCTCGTGATTTTTTTGAATTTCCTCACTTTCTGTTGTTATCTTTCCCTTTTCATTTCTGATTTTGTAAATTTGGGTACTGTGTCTATGCTGTGTGGTTAGTCTGGCTAAGGGTTTTTCTATCTTGTTGATTTTTTCAAAGAACCAACTCCTCATTTTATTGATTTTTTTTTTTTTTTTTTTTTTTTTTTTTTTTTTTTTTTTTTT
>LR751317.1:26736-35921 GCA_902729485.2 Mus minutoides | reverse complement strand
ATAAAGTTTGCATGACCAAGGGGCCTCTCTTCCCAATGATGGCCCACTAGGCCATCTTCTGCTACATATGCAGCTAGAGACACGAGCTCTGGGGGTACTGGTTAGTTCATATTGTTCTTCCACATATAGGGTTGGAGACCCCTTTAGCTCGTTGGGTACTTTCTCTAGCTCCTCCATTGGGAACCCTGTGCTCCATCTAATAGCTGACTGTGTGCATCCACTTCTGTGTTTGCCAGATAGTGGCAGCAGAACTGTTTTCATTGTGTCCCATAAGTTTGGGTATGTTGTACCTTCATTTTCATTAAATTCTAAAAAGTCTTTAATTTCTTTGTTTCTTTCTTCCTTGACCAAGTTATCACCGAGTTATCATTGAGTAGAGTATTGTTCAATTGTTCAGCTTCCATGTGTATGTGGTCTTTCTGTTTTTTTTTTTTTTTCTCTTCCTTTTTGATTTTGGATACTGTAGTGATCTGATAGGAGGCATGAGATTATTTCAATCTTCTCATATATGTTGAGGTCTGATTTGTGACTGATTATATGGTCAATTTTGGAGATGGTACCATGAAGTGTTGAGAAGAAAATGTATTTTTTTTTGATTTATGATGAAATGTATAGATATATTTTAAATCCATTTGGTCCAAAACTTCTGTTTGTTTCACTGTATCTCTGTTTAGTTTGCCTTTTCCGGATCTGTCTATTGATGAGAGTGGGGTGTTGATGTCCACCACAATTATTGTGTAGGGTGCAAAGTGTTCTTTTAAGTTTGCTAAAGTTTCTTTTATGAATGCAGGTGCCCTTGCATTTAGAGAATAGTTGTTCAGAATTGAGATTTCTTCTCAATAGATATTTCCTTTGATGAGTATGAACTGTCTTTCCTTATCATTGTGATGACTTTTGGTTGATAGTAGGTTTTATCCTATATTAGAATGGCGACTCCAGCTTGTTTCATGGGAACATTTGCTTGGAAAATTGTTTTCTAGCCCTTTATTCTGATGTAGTGTTTATCTTTTACATTCAGTTGTATTTCCTGTATGTAGCAAAATTCTGGGTTCTGTGTATGCAAACAGTCTGTTAGTCTATGTCTTTTTGGAGGAATTGAGTTCATTGATGTTAAAAGATATTAAAGAATCATGAATGTTGCTCCTTGTTGTTATTGGTGTTATTTTTATGTTTGTGTGAATATCTTCTTTTGTGTTTGTTGAAAGATTACTTGCTTTTTCTAGGGTGTAGTTTTCCTCCTTATGTTCTAGTTTTCCATCTATTATCCTTTGTAGGGCTGAATTTGTGGAAAGATATATTTTGGTTTCTGCATTTATGGTTATTGAGAATTTTGCTGAGTATAGTAGTCTGTGTTGGCACTTGGGTTCTCTTAGGATTTGTATGAGATCTTCCAGAATCTTCTAACTTTCCTAGTCTTTGGTGAGAACTCTTGTGTAATTCTGATAGGTCTGCCTTTGTATGATACTCGATCTTTTTCCCTTACTGCTTTTAATATTCTTTATTTTGCAAATATGATGTTTTGATTATTATATGACAAGAAGAACTTTTTCTGGTCCAGTCTGTTTAGCATTCTGAAGGCTTCTTGTATGTTTTGGGGCATTTATTTCTTTAGGTCAGGGAAGTTTTCTTCTATAATTTTGTTGAAGATATTTACTGGCCCTTTAAGTTGGAAATCTTTACACTCTTCTCTACCTGTTACCCTTAGGTTTTGTTTTATTCATTGTGTCCTGGATTTCCTGCATATTTTGGGTTAGGAGCTTTCTTCATTTTGCATTTTCCTTGGTTGTTGTGTCAATATTTCCTATGGTATCTTCTGACCCTGAGATTCTCTCTTCTATCTCTGGTATTCTGTTGGTGATACTTGCCTCTATGACTCCTGGTCTCTTTCCTAGTTTTTCTATCTCCAGTGTTGTATCCCTTTGTGATCTCTTTATTGTTTCTATTTCAATTTTTACTTCCTGAATAGTTTTGTTTAGTTCCTTCATGTGTTTGTTTGTTTGTTTGTTTGTTTTGTTTTGTAATTCTTTAAGGGATTTTTGTGTTTGCTCTTTAAGGTCTTCTACCTGTTTACTTGTGTCCTCTGGTTTATCTTTAAGGAAGTTCTTTCTGTCCTTCTTACATTCCTCTATCAACATCATGAGATGTTATTTTAAGTCAGAGACTTGCTTTTCTGGTGTGTTGGAGTAACCAGGGTTTGCTGTGATGGGATAACCAGGTTCTGATGATCCCAAGTAGTCTTGGTTTCTGTTGCTTATGTTCTTCTGCTTGCCTTTCACCATCTGCTTGCCTTTCACCAAGAGGAACATTAGCTGGTCTTACTGCCTCTGAGTTTGCTTGTCTCTCCTGCAAGCCTGTGTGTCAATACTCCTGGGAAATCAGTTTTTTCCAGGAGGAATTTGGGTATGAAGAGCTGTGGTACAGGGTCAGCTCTAGGGTGCAGACAAAGACCAGAAGGATCCTGTCCCCAGTTGATCCTTGCTTTCTGTGTCCTAATGGCTCTGTTAGGATCCCTCTTTGGCCAGGAATTTGAAATGAAATGGTAGTCTTACCCGTGCTTGCAGGTGTGTAGGCACTCATGGGGAGACCAGCTTTCTCCTGTTGGTATTTGTGTATGTAGTACTGTGGCACTGGATTAGCTCTGGGTGCAGACAAAGACTGGAAAACTCCTGTCCCAGGAAGCCCCTCAGTTCCTGTGTCTAGAGGGTTCTGGGCAGGTTTCTCTGAGCATCTGTGGTGGTCTTAACTGCACTCACCAGCCTGTCCACATTCCTGGGAGACTTGCTTTCTCCTTGTGCTATTTGGGTATGGAGCCCTCTGGCATAGGGTCTGCTCCCAAGCACCCTTTAATGTTCCATATAACACAATACTCTAAATCCTTCCCTCAAAGCCCAGATTTTGATTCGGAAGGAGAAAGTTATACATTCTATTAATGATTATTTACAATCGTGCATTCTCTCCATGTATTCTGTCTTAGAAAAGACATGTGGTTTTCAATACCTTATGACACTTGCTCATTTTTTCCCACATTTTTTATTAGATATTTTCTTCATTTACATTTCAAATGCTATCTCAAAAGTCCCCTATACCCTCACCCCACCCTGATCTCCTACCCACCCACTCCCACTACTTGGCATGGCATTCCCCTGTACTGGGGCTTATAAACATTGCTTGACCAAGGGCTTTTCTTCCCCAATAATGGCCAACTAGGCCATCTTCTAATCCATATGCAGCTAGAGACATGAGCTCTGGGGGGTCTGATTAGTTCATATTGTTGTTCCATCTATAGGGTTGCAGACCCCTACAGCTCTTGGGTACTCTCTCTAGCTCCTACATTGGGGACCCTGTGTTCTGCCCTATAGATGACTGTGAGCATCCACTTCTGTATTTGTCAGGGACTGTCAAAGCCTCACAGGAGACAGCTATATCAGGGTCCTTTCAGTAATATCCTGCTGGCGTATTCAGTAGTGTCTGCATTTGGTGGCTGATTATGTGATGGACCACCAGGGTAGGGCACTCTCTGGATGGTCCATCCTTTCATTTTAGCTCCAAACTTTGTCTCTGCACCTCATTCCATGCATATTTTATTCCCTATTCTAGGGAGGAATGAAGTATCCACGTGTTGGTCTTTCTTGATTTTCTTGTGTTTTGGAAATTCTATCTTGGATATTCTAGGTTTCTGGGCTAATATCCACTTATCAGTGAGTGCATATTAAGTGACTTCTTTTGTGATTGGGTTACCTTACTCAAGATGATATCCTCCAGATACATCCATTTGCTCTAGAATTTCATAATTTTTTTTGTTTTGTTTTTAATAGCTAAGTAGTACTCCATTGTGTAAATGTACCACATTTTCTGTATCCATTCCTCTGTTGAAGGACATCAGGGTTCTTTCCAATTTCTGGCTATTATAAATAAGGCTGCTATGAACATAGTGGAGCATGTGTCCTTGTTACCAGTTGGAACTTCTTCTGGGTATATGCCCAGGAGAGGTATTGATGGATCCTTTGTTAGTACTATGTCCAGTTTTCTGAGAAATTGCCAGACTGATTTCCAATGTGGTGGTACTAGTTTGCAATCCCACCAGCAATGAAGGAGTGTTCCTTTTTCTCCACATCCTCACCAGCATCTGAATTTTTGATCTTAGCCATTCTGACTTTTCTGAGGTGGAATCTCAGGGTTGTTTTTTTTTTGTTTGTTTGTTTTGTTGTTGTTGTTTTTTATTAGATATTTTCTTAATTTACATTTCAACTGCTATCCTGAAAATCCCCTCCCCCTCCCCCTTCCCTGCTCCCCTGCTCACCCACTCCCACTTCTTGGCCCTGGCGTTCCCCTGTATTGGAGCATATAAAATTTGCAGTACCAAGGGGCCTCTCCTCCCAATGATGGCCGACTAGGCCATCTTCTGCTACATATGGAGCTAGAGACACGAGTTCTGGGGGTTCTGATTAGTTCATATTGTTGTTCCTCTCATTTCCCTGATGATTAACTATTTTGAACATTTTTTAAGGTGCTTCTCAGCTTTTTGGCATTCTTCAGTTGAAAATTCTTGTTTAGCTCTGTACCCCATGTTTAATGGGGTTATTTGAATTTCTGTAGTTCAGCTTCTTGAGCTCTTTGTAAATATTGGATATTAGCCTCCTATCAGATTTAGGATTGGCAAAAATTCTTTCCCAATCCATTGTTGGCCTTTTTATCTATTGACAGTATCTTTTGCTCTACAGAAGCTTTGCAATTTTATAAGGTCCCATTTGTCTTTTTGTTATCTTACTTACAGCACAGGCCATTGGTGTTCTGTTTAGGAATTTTACCCTTGTGCCCATATCTTCAAGGGTTTTCTCCACTTTCTCCCCTATGAATTTCAATGTCTCTGGTTTTATGTGGACATCTTTGATCCATTTAGACTGGAACTTTGTACAAGTAGATAGGAATGGATCAATTTGCATTCTTCTACATGATAACCGCCAGTTGTGCCAGCACCATTTGTTGAAAATGCTGTCTTTTTTCCACTGGATAGGTTTAGCTCCCTTGTCAAAGATAAGATGACCAAAGGTGTGTGGGTTCTTTTCTGGATCTTCCATTCTATTCCATTGGTCTACCCGTCTGTTGTTGTACCAGTACCATGCAGTTTTTATCAAAATTGCTCTGTAGTACAGCTTGATGTCAGGCATTGTGATTCTACCAGAGGTTCTTTTATTGCTTAGGATAGTTTTTGCTATCCTAGGTTTTTTTATTATTCCAGATGAATTTGCAAATTGCCCTTTCTAGCGCAGTGAAGAATTGAGTTGGAATTTTGATGGGAATTGCATTGAATCTATAGATTGCTTTTGGCAGGATAACCATACTTGCTCATTTTTTAAACACTGAATATTCCTGTGACAATCTTCTTTAATTTATTCAAAATCATTTGTCAATTCACTTTTATTTAAATATAAAAGTAATATTTTCTACTTTACTATAAATACCTGATAAGACAGTATTATGATGGACATAAAATATGCTTTAAGGTATCTGTAACCTGAAGAAGATCTCACCCTGGTGAGATTATAAACAGTATAATGGTGCCATTGATATAAAATATGTCTTGCTGCTTAGATTAGTAACTTCAGATTTTATTTTCATGTTATACAATTAAAATAAATACTTTTATAATGTGATTTTAAATAAGTGTTCCTTCTGTGAGCATACTTTCAGTAGGGGCTAGGTATGCAAATTCTTCACCAATAGACTGTAAGGTCCTAGGGCCAGTATTCTCAGTCATAGGCAGCAAGTCCACAGTGAGAGCTATAGCTTGAGGAATTTATCACTCTAAGTAAAAAGAGGCAGAAGTTAATTTTACTAATACATGAATACTCTTATATGTGTGTTTATTTTTCACCTACCAAAACTTTTAATTTCTTCTCTTTTTGCTTCTGATTTTTTTCCCTTTGGAAGCGATTGTGTTAGAGGCAAACTCAGCATCAACACTGACATTAAAGGCAGAGAAGATTGACTTCCACCATAACTCATGGTAGAGAGATTCTGTCTCTTGTTCTTGACAGGCATAGCTTTAAGGATCAGTGCATTTATATTTAGGGTGTAAATTTTATGTTTTTTATGAAAGAGAGCTTTAAGTTGCTGTTCTCTGTGACTCCCACATCTAAATATACTATTTTTTTATCCTTCTGTGTGAAAACTGCATGCTCAATTTTCAAGTTAACTTATAAGTACTTTCTCTTGACTTTTAAAAGTATCCAAAAGCCTTGGGAATGACTTCTAAATAGACTACAGTAATCTAAAACAAATAAAAGAGAATCCATATTTTTTGGCCCTTATGTAATCAATCTGTCAGCAGATAGTACATATTCAATACTGTACTGTACATATTCAATACTATACAGTACATATCTGATTCAAACACGGCCTTATGCATTGTCAAAAATGGAAAGACTTTGTAAGTTTTTTATTTTTACATCTGGCATTTAATATTCTACCTCTGAAACAGAGTACATGCTCTGTTGTTGATAAATGAGCTGCTGAGAATCTTAGAATTCTCCTGCATCCTCTCCGGAATGGCTATTGCTTAATTTATGGTAAGCTGCCATCCCGTATCTAACAGCTTTGCATCCAGGGTTTCTCTTAATGGACTCCATTTAGTTCAGGAAATTTATGTTTCACATTATCACGGTTTTTTGTTTCTTGTGTAAAATCAGTATCAAAAATATTGTAAAAGTAAGATGGAGGGAAACACAAAATTCAAAGGAAAAATGGGCTTGCAATCCTCTAAGAGATTATGGACTTTCTCTATCACCCCATAGCAAATAGTATAGCTAATATTGTCTTAATGTTGGAGATGGCATTCTATACTTTATATAATAAGACAGAAATGATTTACGGTGATGCATCTTATGCTATTACATTTGTGCATCTATAAAAGATGTACAGAATTTGTATAATGCATCAATTTGCCTGTGTTATCTAAAAGTGGTGTACCCATCTCTTTTGGCTGACTATGTACTTGCACTGTATAAAAATTATTTTAAGCCATACTCCAAACAAAATATCCTAAGGTCACATTGAAATATCAGTACCACCTGGAAAAATACTGTATTTAATTTCATTTAATGGAGCAGAGCTTCTGATATAAAACTGTGCTTCAGAGAAAACTTTAATAAACATATTAAAATTAAAGTAGGCATCTGTCTGTGTAGGAGGCTGTGAAGTGATTACCAGCCAATTAGTACCTCCTTTTTAAATCATTCATTATTTACTAATTTTCATAGTTTAATTCAAAAACTTACTTTAAAGATGGCTTGGTAGGAGAGTTTATGCAAAGTGTAATAAAAACCTAGTTAATTTCCTATGATATGCTAGTGTGTATAACTATATAATTATGTTATACATCTAATAAATAGCTCAATATTTATGTCATTAACCAAAGATTCAATACTAATGATTGCTAAAATAAATTATTAATATAAATATATTTTGGTAAGTGATATATATATATATATATATATATATATATATATATATATATATATATATAATTTGAAAGCTATTATACACAGAGGACGTATGTAGAGCCTGTACTTGCTGCATCAGTCTCAGCGAATTCATACAGCTTTGCTTATATGGGATGGATCCTCAGATGAGGCAGTCTCTGGAAGGCTTTCTCAGCTCCATATTTTGTGTCTGTTCTCTTCCCATGGGTATTTGTTCCCGCTTCTAAGGAGGACCAAAGAATCCACATTTTGGTCATCCTTGTTCTTGAGCTTCACGTGGTCTGTGTATTGTATCTTGGATATTCTCAGCTTCTGGGCTAATATCCACTTACTAGTAAGTGAGTACCATGTCTTTTTTGTTTGTTTGTTTTTTGTTTTTTGTTGTTGTTTTGGTTTTGGGGGATTGTTTGTTTGTTTGTTTGTTTTGTGTGTGTATGTGTGTGTGTTTTTGTTTGTGTGTGATTGGATTACCTTACTTAGGATGATATTTTCTAGTTCCTTCCATTTACCTAGGAATTTCATGAATTCATTGTTTTTAATAGCTGAGTAGTACTGTGTTGTGTAAATGTAACACATTTTCTATATCCATTTTTCTGGTGAGAAACATCTAGGTCCTTTCCAGCTTCTGGCTATTATAAATAAGGGTGCTATGAACATAGTGTAGCATCTGTCCTTATTACATTTTGGAGCATCTTCTGGGTATATGCCCAGGAGTACTATTGCTGGGTCCTCAGGATACTACATCCAGTAATACAACGTCCAGTTTTCTGGGTAATTGACAGATTTATTTCCATAGTGGTTGTACCAGCTTGTAACCCCACCAGCAATGAAGGAGTGTTCCTCTTTCTGCACATCCTTGCTAGCATCTGCTGTCACCTGAGTTTTTGATCTTAGACATTCTGATTGTTGTGAGGTAGAATCTCAAGGTTGTTTTGATTTGCATTTCCCAATGAGTAAGGATGTTGAACATTTCTTAAGTGCTTCTCAGCCATTTGGTATTCCCCAGTTGAGAATTCTTTGTTTAGCTCTGTTCCCCACTTTTAATAGGTTTTTTGTTTTGTTTTGTTTTCTGTTTTTTTTTTTTTCTCTGAAGTTTAACTTCTTGAGTTCTTTGTATATGTTGGATATTAGTCCTCTATTGGATATAGGGTTGATAAAGATCTTTTCCAAATCTGTTGGTTGCCATTTTGTCCTATTGACAGTGTCCTTTCCTTACAGAGGGTTTTCAATTTTATGAGTTCCCATTTGTCAATTCTTGATCTTAGAGCATAAGCTATTGGTGTTCTGTTCAGGAAATTTTCTCCTGTGCCCATGCCCTCCAGGTTCTTCCCAAATTTATTTTCTATTATTTTCAGTGTATCTGGTTTTATGTGTCGTTCCTTGATCCATGTAAACTTGAGCTTTGCAAAAAGAGATAAGAATGGATTAATTTGCCTTCTTCTATATGCTAACTACCATTTGGACTAGCACTATTTGTTGAAAATGTACCCTAGAAAAAGCAAGAAAGTAATCTTCTTTCAAGAAACCCAAAAGAAGATAACCACACAAACATAAAAATAATATCAATGGTAAAAGGGAGCAACAATCACTATTCTTTAATATCTCTTAACATCAATGGACTCAATTCCCCATAAAAAGACATATACTAACAGACTGGATATGTAAACAGGATGCAGCATTTTGCTGTGTACAGAAAAGAAGAAG
>LR751317.1:16736-21736 GCA_902729485.2 Mus minutoides | reverse complement strand
TATTCTGGATAAGACATGGCTATTTTACACATGGGCTCAGAATCTGTGATTAGTTGTGTAAGATCTGCACAAATTCTGCATCAGGGGTCAGTAGAGAATGCATGTTCACTAGGCTTCACTCCTTACTGAGGTACTGAATAAATAATTGCCAAGGAGAAAAAAAAAATATTCCTCTTTAAGGGCATGACCAGTGGTAGTTTCCTCTTCCTGAACTGGATGGCTCCACAGCCATGGTCAGTTACCCAACACCAAATAGACTTGGTGGGTTATCAGGAAAAGAAAATAATGCATGAAGTTAGGGAATGGGTATGTGGAAGATACAGAGCTGTTGCAGGTGGAAGTGTGTTCTCGCATAGTTTTGGCATGTATTAACTTCTCAAATACTAAAACTGATAATTCATTTCTTTATGTTTGCATTTCTTTATGTGGCATGTATTAAGATACAGAGCTGTTGCAGGTGGAAGTGTGTTTTGGCATAGTTTTGGCATGTATTAACTTCTCAAATACTAAAACTGATAATTCATTTCTTTATGTTTGCACTGTGTGATATTTAATGGCAATTGTCAACCTAAGGTGATCACTAATAAAAGATGCCTCTAGGCATACTTTTGAAGGATTATCTAGATTAGGTTAGCCTCTGGCTTTTCCTGTAAAGAATTTTCTTTGTTGGGTTAATTGAAGTGGGATGAACTATTCTAGATATGATTAGTAACTCTCAAAGACCCAGATGTAGGGAGTTCCTGGTGGTGGGTAGGGACAAAAGATACTACCCTTTGTCATTATGTCTTTTTGGTGAATTCATCAACCCTTTTGATGATATTTTCTTTATTACTGTCATTGCTGATGTTTCCATCATAAACTAACAGTGGAATTCATTATTTTTTGGTATTCTACTATTGATTAAAACTTATGTATTCCTAAAAGCCATCCAAACTTTCAGTTCCAGATTGGGACTGTTGAGGAAACAGTTTAATGAGCTGAATATCTACCATTTTCTCTGATTCTCCAAGATAAGCCAGCCTTTGTAAATATGGATGCCATCCTGCAGGCTGATCTAACAAATCCTTTTTTAGTATGCCTTCCTCGTTTAGATCCTGTTTCTCTAGAGTACACAGAATAAGACTTGCAATATATAATCTTAGCCACTGAGCTATCTCTCCATTTCCTGCATTTTTATGATCATATTTCTGTAAACCTCAAATTATGGCACCAACCAAAGCTTAACAACTGCATGGATTTAAAAAGGAAAGAACAATAATTGCAACATGGTAAGATTATTTGACATGTTTTCTTACACATATTAACAGCATGGATTTCATTATGTTATTTTTATACATATATGTAGTATATATTGATTATATCTACCCAATTTACCCACATTGGTCATTTTCCCACTCTGCTGATCTCCCTCTTCTCAGTTAGCAGTTAGTGTTTTGTTTTCATGTCTTTTTTGCATGATTGAGAGGTAATCTCATGACTTATTTAATGCTGCTGTTAACAGAATAGGAAAATGACAAATAGCTATACCACTAAAAAAAAAATATGTCCTCTTGTACCATCAAATATTGTTGCCAATAGATCCACAGGGAGTGACCAAGTCTCATAAGAATCCCTCATCA
Source organism: Mus minutoides (assembly GCA_902729485.2). NCBI lineage: Eukaryota > Metazoa > Chordata > Mammalia > Rodentia > Muridae > Mus > Mus minutoides. The sequence goes on along the minus strand of LR751317.1, from coordinate 20,117 downwards.
AGAGAATGCTGACATTACTAATCCTGTGTGTATTGTGTTCAGGTAAACAAAGTTCTATGAGTACATTAGAACAAAGACAATGTCATTCATACACACAAAAAAACACTTTTGTGAATGAGGTTAACATTCTTTAAATTAATCATCTTCTCTGTCCTAGAAGCTCAGCTGGGTTCATATAGAATTACTTTTTACACCCCATTACAGCAGGATATTTGAGCATCCTATGAATCCCAATATTGTGTTATTTACTGAAAAACCTTGTTGTGGTTTGCTTCAGCCCTAGAACACACCTTTAATCTGAGAGTTAAATAATGCCAAACCATGGGTAAAGAGGCAGAGGAAGCAACAAAGCTGATAAGGAGTGAATGTAAGTAAGCAGAAAAGCAGGTCTTTGAGTTGAAGGGATTTAAGACAGCATGGGGTAGAAATTTTCCTTCTGGGATATAAGTGGAGTATGAGAGTAAGCTGGATACTTTCTCTGCCTCTCTGAGCTAGAGGGTTTTCACCCCAGCATCTGGCTCCTGAGGCTTCATTGGTGAAATCAAATGGCTGGAATTCTTATTTTGTAAAAACAATTCCCCATTACAAATTTGCTTATAAGTTTCTTCTACATTACTCTATTGGGCATTTTTGTTTGGTTTGGTTTTTTATTTTGGGTTGTTTTTGGTTTTTGGAGACAGGGTTTCGTTGTGTAAGCCTGGATGTCCTGGTCCTAGGTCTGTGGAGCAGGTTGGCCTCAAACTCACAGAGATAACCTGCCTCTGTCTCCCAACTGCTGAGATTATCAAGCACCATCACAGCTGGGTGAGGTTTTTATTTTTTATTATATTTTCTATTACTTTAAACAATATTTAAACTTGAATATATTTTGATCATATTTTTCTCCCCTCATTTTTAGTTCTTTGTCAAGAAACAAAAACTGAATATAACAGCAAACCCCCCTAAAACTAAGAAAGCATTATAAAGCAACATTCAAAACAAAGAATAGCAAATCAATAACAATAAATAAAATCACACTGTAACCAAATCATAGAACACTATAAATCTTGTGATGTCCATAATATTTTGATCAACTACTACTGAATATAAGACCTACCCTGTGTTTCTTGATATACCTAGTATTATTCAATTGGAGAAAACTGAATTTTCCTTACAGCAGGTCTGACAGTTCTCTATTTTTATATATGAAAAATAAATAGAAATGAAGGAGGACATGATTACAACTAATGTATGGAGAAAATTTATTATGGATCTGTTGAAGAGCATAGAGGAAGAAGTGTTTTTGAGAGTGCTGATGGGACATTGCTGACAAACAACCCACAGGCCATGAGAAGAAATGGGGAAAGGTGAGCCAGAACAGTTGGAAGACCAAGAGGTCAGGAGACTAAGAGTTGATCTCGAAACAGGGAATCAATAAAATAGGAGGCTAAGGGATTAATGGACCATACTGTTGGAGTTATTTAGGGGCCAGAAGAGCTGGGAGGAAGAAAGCCCTGGCCTGTACTGGCTGCAGAGTTGAGAATAAGAGGGTAGGATAAGTCAGGTACTGGCAATGCTGAGAGAATGACAACCGGCATCTGCTTTAATATGTTAATAAATAATAGCCTTTTCTCTAGAGGTTGAAAAAAAAAAAACCATGTATTTTAGGAAGTTTAAACTACCATTGGTTTTCATACTACCTGTAAAATGTCAGTTTTTAAAAAAACTTCTCCCCGTATTCCTTCTCACAACCCTTTATGCCAAGTTGATCTTTGTATTCTAGCACCCACCACACCAACTCTTATCTACCTCTTATATTTCTTTCCTAATGAACCATATCTGCTCTTTTGAGTCCCTTAATTTATGCCTACCATCTGTTGATTTCTTATAGCTTGATTCTCATTGGACTTAACAGGTAATATCCACGTATAAATGGATACATACTAATGTTTGTCTTTCTGTCTCTGGGATACCTTGCTCAGGATGAATTATTGCAGCTCCATCCAGTAGCTTGCAAACTTCATGATGTCAGTTTTTTGATGACTGAATGATAAACCATTATATAAATGTACCATACTTTTTATCCATTTTATATTAAGGGACATAGATGATGTTTCCAATTTCTGGTTATTATAAATAGAACAGCAATGAAAATGTTAGAGCAAATGTCCCTGTGATAGGCTAAACCGTTATTTTGCTATATGTTCAATGACATAGTTGGATATTGTAGTAGATCAAACTGAATATTGACCAACTGATCAATATTGAAGTAGAAAAACACGTGAATTCCCAGTAGAAGAAACTCAAATTGCTGAGGAAGACTTAAAGAAATACTCAATTTCATTAGCCATTAAAGAAATGCAACTACTTTGAGGTTTCATCTTATACCTCTCAGAATCAACAAAACAAGTGATAACTCATACATGTGAGGATGTACAGTGTAAGAGGAGTACTCATACATTTCCAATGGGGGTGTAAACTCAGGTACCCACTATATAGATTGAAAGGAAGTAGACTCAGATGGAAGAGGAAGTGAACTGGTACCTGAAAGACTACAGGGAGTGGGACTGGAGAGATGGCTCAGTGGATAAGAGCACTGACTGCTTTTTCAGAGGTCCTGACTTCAATTCCCAGAAACCAAATGGTGGCTCACAACCATCTGTAACAGGATCAGTTACCCTCTTCTGGTGTGTCTGAAGATAGCTACAATGTACTCAAATAAATAAATACAAAACAAAATTTTTTTAAAAGAATACAAGATTAAAAAAAAAGAGTACAGGGAGTGCAACCTGTATTTATATTACATTATATGAGAAAATAACTATGTTTAATAATAAAAAGGAAAAAAATAAAGTAAAAAGAAAGTATTTTAATGTATGTGTGTATTTACCAGCATCTGTGGCTGTTCACCACCTGCTCTCCTGGTGCTCGATGATGCTAGAACTTGGCAAAGAAGCCAGGCTGTTAGATGTATCCCTGCAACTAAAATTACCAATGGTTGCGAGCCACCATTTGGGTGCTGGAAATCAAGCAGGCATCTTTTAAAAGAACAGCTAGTGCTCATAACTGCTGATTCATCTCTTCAGCTCAATTTATGCATTAAATAATTTTCCATTATTTTGTTTTCTATATTTGAGATATCTAAAATAAAGATGGTGTCACAACATTTCCACATCTTTAATGTTTCTTCAATTCTGTCTCACATAGCCATTCTAATATCGAATAAAATAGACTTTCAACCCAAAATTATCAAAAGAGACAAAGAGGGGCACTTCATACTCATCAAAGGCAAAATCTTCCAAGAGGATCTTTCAATTCTGAATATCTATGCTCCAAATGCAAGGGCAGCCACTTTCATTAAAGAAACTTTAGTAAAGCTTAAAACACACATTGCACATCACA
>LR751317.1:0-11799 GCA_902729485.2 Mus minutoides | reverse complement strand
AAATATAGTTATATCATAAATCATGTAAGTATTTGTTGTATAATACTTTGATAAAATTTAATATATATTGCTGGGGAGATGAATCACCAGTTGAGATTTTTGCTGCTCCTTGAAGAACTAGTATCAGTGCTGAGTCACTCATATTAGGCACCTTACAACTACTTAACTCCAGCTCCAGAGGACCCAATGATCCTTCTGGACTCCAGGACTCTATGCACACACACACACACACACACACACACACACACACACACTCACACAAATAAATATTTAAAATACAATTCAATGTGCATTAATGATTAATGTTCCTAATGGCTATAGGAGAATATCATTAGGAATCATTTCATTATTATTTTTTCTTAAGGTAGTCCTGTTTCATTCTCTCCTAGGTCTCTGGCCTATCTAATCTACAGTTCCTGCCCATCAAAACAGTGTTGGGCATGGGTTCCCTCTTGTTAATAGACCACAAGCTAAATTAGATATTTCAAAGTTTCTGTAAAGCAAAAGACACAGTCAGAAAGACAAAAAGGCCACCAACAGATTGGGAAAGGATTTTTACCAATCCTAAATCTGATAGGGGACTAATATCGAACATCTACAAAGACCTAAAGAAACTAGACTCCAGAAAAACGAATAACCCCATTAAAAAATGGGGTACAGAGCTAAACAAAGAATTCTCACCTGGGGAATTCCGAATGGCTGAGAAACATCTGTAAAAATGTTCAACATCCCTAATCATCAGGGAAATGCAAATCAAAACAACACTGAGACTCCACCTCACACTAGTCAGAATGGCTAAGATCAAAAATTCAGGTGACAGAAGATGCTGGTGAGGATGTGGAGAAAGAGGAACACTCCTCCATTGCTGGTGGGATTGCAAGCTTGTACAACCACTCTGGAAGTCAGTCTGGTGTTTTCTCAGAAAAATTGGACATAGTACTACCGAAAGATCCTGCAATACCTCTCCTGGGCATATATCCAGAAGATGTTCCAACTGGTAAAAAGGACACATGTTCCACTATGTTCATAGCTGCCTTATTTATAATAGCCAGAAGTTGGAAAGAACTCAGATGTCCCTCAACAGAGGAATGGATACATAAAATGTGGTACATTTACACAATGGAGTACTATTCTGCTATTTAAAAAATGAATTTATGAAATTCTTGGGCAAATGGATGTATCTGGAGGATATGATCCTTAGTGAGGTAACCCAATCACAAAAGAAGTCATTGGATATGCGCTCACTGATAAATGGATATTATCCCAGAAACTTGGAATACGCAAGATACAATTTGCAAAACACAAGAAAATCAAGAAGGAAGACCAGCGTGTGGATACCTCATTCCTCCTTTGAACAGGAAACAAAATACCCATGAAAGGAGTTACAGAGATTAATTTTAGAGCTTAGATGAAAGGATGGACCATACAGAGACTACCCTACCAGGGGGGATCCATCCCATAATCAGTCACTAAATTCAGACACTATTGCATCGGACAGCAAGTGTCTACTTAAGGGACCCTGATATAGCTGTCTTGTACAGAAGTGGATGCTCACAGTCATCTATATTATGGAACACAGGGCCCACAATGGAGAAGCTAGAGATAGAACCCCAGGAGCTGAAGGGGTTTGCAACCCCAGAAGAGGAACAACAATATGAACTAATCAGAACCCCCAGAACTCGTGTCTCTAGCTCCACATGTAACAGAAGATGGCCTAGTTGGACATCATTGGGAGGAGAGGCCCCTTGGTATTGCAATCTTTATATACCCCAATACAGGGGAACGCCAGGGCCAAGAAGTGGGAGTGGGTGCGCAGGGGAACAGGGCGGGGAGATGGGGGAGGGAACTTTCGGGATAGCATTTGAAATGTAAATTAAGAAAATATCTAATAAAAATATTGAATAAAATAAATAAACCGCCAACTCTCAAAGGTTCTGGACCACACTTCTGCTCTCCTTCCTACCTTCCAATTCTCTGTCTGCACCGAACCACAGGGATTCCACTGGGCTATATCTCTAGTGGGAGCCCCTGAGTTCCTCTTGCTACCTTGCACCCCACAGTCAGCCATCCCATCACAATACCCAGTACTCCAGTAGAATCAAGACTCTTAATGCTTAATAAACCAATTACATATATGCATCAATTATATCACAATTTATGAGAGACCAATATAATAATTTCACAGCCAATTGATAATGATAAAAACTTTATCCCACTATGTCTAACCTTGTGAAATAATAGCTACTTGTCACTGGAAAATGCCATGTGGGTACACTCCTGCATTCATCTTGGCTCTACTCCTACTCCAAGAAGCTCTCTGTCTCCCTCACTCTTAGCTCTGCCTCTCATTTTTCTGTCCAATCATAGGCCTCCTACTCCCCTAATGTGATTTGACAGGGAAAATCCTGCAACATTTCACCCTTTCTGTTTAATTAAAAAATAAAATATTTTCAAAATATAAATTGAGCATAACTATTACCATTTTGTAAATTATATGGTATAAGATAGACCTAACATCCAGTCCAATATTTTTGCCAATAAAAGTGAACACTGTCCTCTATCCTAACTTAAAAGACTATAGTTTTGCACCTGGCTATGTCTTGGCTTCAGTTTGAATGCCATCTGAAAAGCATCTTCTCAAATCTGTTCCTCTCAAAGTAAATATCCTGGGTTGTCTATGAGATTATAAATCTTCACCTCCTTCAGAAATGCAAGAACAACTGATATTAACTAAAAATGTATAGGAAGCCTAACCCAGCTTGCAAAACTTAGCCAATGTGTAGAAACTGCTGATCACTTGAACAGTCCTTTACTTCAAAACATTGGACCATTATTCTTCAGCCTTCTGACAGAACTTAGAGAAACAAGATATTAAGGACTAGCCTACTCTGTCTTGGCAGAATCAAGTGCTCCTAAACCTGTAATAGTGTCCTTTATTTGAACTTCAAAGACTTGAAGTTATTGTCATATAGATCTTTCACTTGCTTAGTTAAAGTCACACTAAGTTATTTTATCTTATTTGATACTGATGGATGATCATTTTGATGTATTCTTGGATTCTCTTTGTGAGATTTTTATTGAGTACTTTTGCATCGATATTCATAAGGGAAATTGGTTTGAAGTTCTCTTTCTGTGTTGAGTCTTTGTGTGCTTTAGTTATCAGAGTAATTGTGGCTTCATAGAATGACTTGGGTAAAGTTGCTTCTGCTTCTACTTTGTGTAGTAGTTTGAGGAACATTAGTATTAGGTCTTCTTTGTAGGTCTGACAAGACTTTGCACTACACCCATCTGGTCCTGGGCTTTTTTTTGGGGGGGGGGGCACTCTTAATGACTCTTTCTATTTCTTTAACAATATGAAACTGTTTAGATTATTTATCTCATACTGATTTAAAACTGGTAGCTGGTATTTGTCAAGAAAATGGTTCATTTCATCCAGATTTTCCAGTCTTGATGAGTATGGGCTTTTGTAGAAGAGACAGAGGATTTGTTGGATTTGCAGAGTCACTGTTATGTCTTCCTTTTCATTTCTGATTTTATTAATGTGAATGCTGTGTCTGTGCCCTCTGGTTAGTCTAGATAAAGGTTTATCTATATTGTTGAGTTTTTCAAAGAGCAGGCTCCTAGTTTTGTTGATTCTCTGTATAGTTCCTTTTGTTTCTACTTGGTTGATTTCAGTCCTGAGTTTAATCATTTCCTGCCATCTACTTCTCTTTGGTGTATTTGCTCATTATTATAGGGCCTTCAGGTGTGCTTTCAAGCTTCTAGTTAAGCTCTCTCCAGTTTCTTTTTTGGAGGCACTTAGAGCTATGAGTTTTCCTTTTACCACTGTTTTCATTGTTTCCCATAGGTTTTGGTATCATGTGTCTTCATTTTCATTAACTTCTAAAAAGTTTTTTAATTTCTTTCTTTATTTTTTCTTTCTTGACCAAATTATCATTGAGTAGAGTACTGTTCAGCTTCCATGTGTATGTGTGCCTTTAGGTGTTTTTGTTTTTGTTTTTGTTTTTGTTTTTGTTTTTTTTTTGTTTTTGGTACTTAAGACCAGCCTTTTTCCGTGGTTATCTGATAGGTTTCCTGGGATTTTTCTAGTCTTCTTATATCTGCTGAGGCCTATTTTTGACTAATTTTATGGTCAATTTTGTTGAAGGTACCATGAGGTGCTGAGAAGAATGTATATTCCTTTGCTTTAAGATAAAATGTTCTATAAACATCTGTTAGAGCCATTTGGTAGTTTCACTATGTCTCTGTTTAGTCCATGATCTGTCCAATAGTGAGAGTGGGGTGTTGAAATTGTGTGAGGTACAACATGTGCTTTGAGCTTTTGTCAAGTTTCTTTTATGAATGTGGTTTCCTTTGCATTTGGAGTGTACATGTTCAGAATTGAGAGTTCATCTTGATGGATTTTTTCTTTGACTAATATGAAGTGTACTTCCTTATTATTTTTGATAACTTTTGGTTGAAAGTTGACTTTATTAGATATTAAAATGGCTACTCTAGATTGTTTCTTGAGAATATTTGTTTGGAAAATTGGTATCTAGCCTTTTCCGCTGGGCTATTTTCTGTGTTTGTCACTGAAGTGCATTTTCTATATGCAGCAAATGTTGGGTCCTGTTTATGTATGCAATCTTTTAGTCTACATCTTTTTACTGGTAAAGTGAGTCCATTGATGTTAAGAGGTATAAAGGAAAAGTGTGCCTTCCTGTTATTTTTAGTTTTGGGGGTGGGGTTATGTCCATATGGTTATCTCCTTTTAAGTTTGTTGAAAGATTACTTTCTTGCTTTTTCTAGTGTGTAGTTTCCCTCCTTGTGTTGGTGTTTTCCATCTATTATTCTTTGTAGGGCTGGATTTGTGGAAAGATATTGCGTAAATTTGGTTTTGTCATGGAATATCTTGGTTTCTCCATCTATGGTAATTGATAGTTTTGCTGGGTTTATTAGTCTAGGCTGGCATTTATGTTCTCTTTGGGTCTGTATGATGTCTGCCCAGAATCTTCTAGCTTTTATAGTCTCTGGTGAGAAGTCTGGTGTAATTCTGATAGGTCTGTCTTTATATGTTTTTTGACCTTCTTCCCTTATTGCATTTAGTATCCTTTCTTTGTTTTGTGCATTTGGTGTTTTGAATAATATGTGACTGGAGAAATTTCCTTTCTGATCCAGTTTACTTGGAGTTCTGTAGGCTATTTGTATGTTCATAAGCATCTTTCTTTAGGGTACAGAATTTTATTCTGTAATTTTGTTGAAGATATTTACTGGCCCTTTAAGTTGGGAATCTTTGCTCTCTTCTGTACCTATTATCCTTAAGTTTGGTCTTCTCTTTATATCCTGGATTTCCTGGATGTTTTGGGTTAGAAGCTTTTTGCATTTTCCTATGACTGTTGTGTCAATGTTTTCTGTGATATCTTCTGCCACACATAGGTATCTTTTCTTATACAGAAGCAAAAAGTCTTTTAGCAGATATCCGAGTTGGATTTATTCAGTATAGATGAAATCTTTTAGCATATATCCTGGTTAAATTTATACAGTATTGTTTTTACTTAATTACAATATATTTCAAATTTACATTTGACCACAAAAAGAAAGTCTTACACTGTATTTCTCAATGATTTACTACTACAGTCACTGATTTATGGTGATGGCAGCTTCCATTATGTTGTTATTAGGCAATATAGAGCAAAGACTAGCTGTTATAAGAAGTAATATAAAGAATTCTTAATGGTATTTATTATCAGATGTCAAGGTACAATTTGTAACAAACATGAATGACACCTAACTTACATATTTTTGTATTTTAACAAAACTAATTATATGTCAGAAAATATTTTAAAGGGACTTAAAATATTAAAATTCCTCTAACAGAACTACATTTCGGGATTTTTGATATGATATATATATATATATATATATATATATATATATATATAAAGAAAATTGGAGTGTTTTCTATATTTTTCAAAAAGCTTATGAATCAAAATAAGCAAATAACCTCTTTAACAAAATTTGGTAAGGTAAATCTGTAAAGGTAGTTTTTAGGGGAAATTTGCATGTTAATTTTCACCTTTGCAATTTGTTTTATAATGGGTCCTTTAACAGCTTATTTGTTCCATGACCACCTGTTCTGTTCTGCGGTGTTGCTTCTTATCAGTGAGAGTGGTCGTGTTAAATTATCCGTAGAATCTTTTAGAATGGAATGTACGTTAGAAAAAAACAAATCTTGGGACAGCAAATGGTCTAATTGCTGCTTTGGGGGTATTAGATGAACTTTCTTATTTTAATTTACTTTGTAAGTGAAAATCAGATGATTTTGAATTATTCGCCACATTCTCTTCCAATGTGAATCTCTTTTTTATTGTGATTAGACTTTTACATTAAGTGTTAATGCCTTTTCCTAAGAAGCAGGTTAATTGTACCATCTATTTTCAATTAGCCATAATAGAGTACATGTATAGCAATAGAATCCATTGTGCGTGTCCTTATAGAAGTAAGGAAATGAAGTAAAAACTATTATTTTGATGTCCTGATAAATTATATCCCATATTACTTCAGGCAAACTAGATGAATGAGTAATGTTCCATGTGGAGCTCTATGGCAGCAGTTTGATTCTTAATAAATTTCAGAACTCATTGAAGTCCAATCTTTATGAGAGATGCCATTTGAATCTAGATTATTCGTTATCATAAGTAGCTGAGTTTTAAAATGTGAATAATGAATATGAACATATACAGTACATAAAGATTCATTTTTTACTTTTAGCAATAAATAAGTAATTTCTAAATATTAAAATCCTTTATGACTTTATAAAATCATTTATACCATGCCTAAAGGGAGCTTCCCATCTAAACTGAAATTTTTACAAAGTAAATATATATTTAAAATATATCCATAAAAATGCTTAAACAATAATAAAGCACTAAATTTAATAGATGATAAATGCAGTTTTTAATAACTTAAGAAATGCGTATTTTAGGCTTTCAATATGTCAGTATTTTGCTTGTTATACTTTACAGGCATTTCTAAACTTAACAACTCCAGTATATCTAAAGGATTTAAAAGGACAGTATTGAGAAAGATGACTATACTTAACTGATAGCTGTGTCTACTGAGGAAGTTGATATCTGTTTTTCTTATGAATATTTATATTATTTTTAAAAGCAAAAATCCACTCAGATATTGTTAACTCTAGTGTTGTATCCTTCAACAAAAATATATGTAATAAAATTAAATTCATTAAATTAAAAAGAAACTTGATCAAACAAATGGCAGAAAGATATTAGAAGACAATTACCTTGAATAATATGAACTGCTGACAGTGATCACAAAAACCACAATTTACAAAATGTTTAACAAGTAAAATACAAATAAAAAATACTAGTGTGATATGAATGCATACTTACTATAGTGATCCCAATCCTGAACACTAACATTACGTGAGGACAAAGATGAGATATCACAGGGAGCTTGGTTCCATTATGGTGAGAGTGTAAAATAGTTCAGAAAGTTTGGAAAAAGTCTGGCAGTTTCTTTGAAAACTAAAATAAACTTTATTCAAGAAAATGAAATGTATAACGATTAGGTTAATGTGAATTTTATATTTTCTATTTCCATGAAGAATGTCATTGCTATTTTCAGATAGATTGTATGAAATATACCTATTGCTTTAAGTAATACAGCAATTATAATACTATTTTTTTCCAATCCATGAACCTTGGTTATTTTCTCATTTATTTGTTTTTCTTCATTTCTTTCCTTACTAATTTGTTTTACTATACAGACATTTTACATACTTATTAAATTCAAGTATATTACTTTTGTTTTTATTTTAAGTAAATTTTCTAGATTTCTTTCTTCAGATAATTTCAGACCTATAAAGGTTTATATTAATTTTCTTTGTAACAAAGTTTAAAAATTATTAATTACAGTCCATTTGTAAGATAATGTTTGTAACTTTAAAATGTATAATGTTCTCTAATCAGATTTTTAAATTAAAATTACCAAGCATTATTAAAGTTTAAAAGACTTGTATTACTATTGATCTTTTCTGCTAATTATATCTTTTAAAAACTTTCATTCTCTTGTACTTTTTATTATTCTATAATTGACTTGATATAAGATTTTCTTCGCTCATACTAAATATGTTCACTTTTCTTAATATGACTTTGTTTATTTGCATTAAAACTGCTGATTTAGATGCATTCACTTTTCTCAATATAACTATAGTTTTCAGATTATTTTCAGTCATTAATGCTTTTCTCATTATTTTTCTACATACCGTTATTTCTTAGCTCAAAAAACCTTCTTTTTGCAATGTAATTTTTGTTCATATTTTTTTAAATTCTATCCCATGTCAATACTTTGCTCCAGTGTGCCTAAACAAACTCTCATTGGTCATGACTCAGGGCTTCTTTACTCTCTTCGGTGTTTCATACACAAAAATAAGATTTGCAAGCTGCTCTACTGAAATGTTGGCTCAGCAGACACCTCTTCCATTTAACTTGAATAACTAATTTTCAACAATTTCATAGTTATTGTATAATTATTATGTAGGTATTGATGATGCTCTTCTATTAAAAAAAGGCCCAATTCAAAATGTATGCTTCTATAGAGTAACATGAAATATGCTTATTAGTTTTCCCAAATTTAAGAGTAGTTAGAATATTTTTTAATCCATTGTAGAATGCCCTGCATCAATTGAGTTCCAGGACAGCCAGGGATATACAGAGAAACCGTGTCTCGAACACCCCCCCCCCCAAAAAAAAAAAGAGTAAGATGCATATATTTGCACCCAATCAATGGACAGAAGTTACTGACCCTTTTGGTTGAATTAGGAAAAATTTGGAAGAAGATGAGGAGGAGGATGACCCTGTAGGAGGACCAGCAGTCTCAATTAATCTGTGTCTCTGAGAACTCTCAAATACTGAACAACCAACCTGACAGCATAAAACAGCTGATAAGAGGCCTCTGACACATATAGAACAGAGGTCTGCCTGTTCTGGGTTTAGTCATAGAAGAAGCACATAACCCTCAAGAAACTGGAGGCTCCAGGGAATTTAGAGGACTGGTGGGGTGGGGGTGGGGAGTGGAAACATCCCTATGGAGACAGGGGTGTGAGAAGGAGGCATGGGATATGGGAAGAGTTGGAAGGTGGACCACCAGGAGGAGAATAAAATCTGAAGTTTGAAATTAATCAATTAGTTAATTAATTAATTAATTTTAAAAGATTTTTAAAAAAGAAAAGAAAATTATGAAACATAGAAAAGGAAGTTTCATAAACAAGGATTAGTAACAACTATATTTTTAGTTATAGTTTTAGAGCCCCTCCTTGTTAATTTAATAATTTCTTTTATTCACTATTTATTCCTAATATTTTTAATTACCAAGAAGTTTTCTCTCTGCATATTTTTAGTATAAGATAATTCAAACATATTCAATTAAAGGGCTAAAAGAAGTCATATCTCTATTTTCTTCCTACCAACAGGAAGAATGATTGCTTTATGCTAATCCTAAGTAATTGATCTTCTGTAATACCATTGACTGACCTATTAGCATAGCAGTTATTAAGCCCTCAGTAACTCTTAACTCTTTTAGGAATGCCAGGATTAACTTCTTGAAAACAAAGATAATGTTTATACAATTTATTTAAATACATGATTTTTAAGGCAATATGTTTTGGCTAGTGTATAAGGAATCACTCGAAATAATGTTATTTTTCTAATTGAAATTTATGACTAATTAGTACTGTGATTAAAAACTGAAAACTCAGTATATGACTTAGTTTATCCTTAGCTTACTATCAACATAGTAAGTACCAAGGAATTAATGTGCCTGTTTTATGTCTTCCTCTACCAAAAGCAAAAATAACAAAAAAAAAAAAAAACTGAGAGAGAAAGAGAATTAACAAAGGAAAAATAAAACAGAAAACAATGAATATTTATTTTTGTTCCACTTTTTCTTGAAGGCATGGTTGAAGTGTGTTTATGACTTTAATTTTTAGCTTTTAATCAATTTTATGTCTCACAACTGAATTTACTTATTAAACCACAATAGGTATATTTTTTAAACTAAAATAGGCTATTTGTATTTAGTCATTTTTTTTAGAACTTTATATATGAGTACAGTACTTAAAACATTTTCCCTGCAATTCTTTCAGACACAAACAATTCTGGGTCAGAGATGTGACTGTGGGATAGCAACCCCCTCTCTCACTTGATGCCCTGTCTTCCTGTTGGAGGTGGGATCTATAAATTGTCTCTCCCTACTTTCAGGCATTGATAGAAATGGAGAAGACCCTGAAGAAAATCAGGTCCAGAGACAGGCCCAAAGTGGGATCCAGCTCAAAGGGAGGTCCCAAGACCTGATACTGTGACTGAGGCTATGGAGCACTCACAAAAGGGAACCTATCATAACTTACTCCAGGGGACCAAACAAGCAGCTCAGTCAGATGCTGATATTTGAACCCAACCAATGGACAGAAGCTCTTGACCCTTGTGGTTGAATTAGGGAAATGCTGAAAGAAGCTGAGTAGGAGGGTGACCCTGTAGAAGGACCAGCAGTCTCAATTAATCTGGACCTCTGAGATCTCTCAAACACTGGATCACCAACCAGGCAGCATACAATAGCTGACATTAGGCCCCTGACAGCAGAGGACTGCTGGGTCTGGGTTTAATCTGAGAAGATGCACCTAATCCTCATGAGACTGGAGGCCCCAGGGGTTTAGAATTTTGGTGGGGTAGGCAGGGGGTGGGGTGGACATCCTTTTGGAGACAGGTGTGTGAGGAGGAGGTATAGGATGTAGAAGAGTTGGAAGGTGGATGGGGGGTATTAAAATCTGGAGTGTAAATAAATAAATTAATTATAAATAAGTTAATAAGTAAACAAAACATTTGCCTAGTACCTCTCCTTCATCCAAATCCTCTAGTTCTCCTTACTTACTCTTAAATGCATGGCCTTTCATTCTTTAATTATTGTTGTTTTACAGGCACACACACACACACACACACACACACACACACACACACACACACATACACACAGATTTGTTTATAAATACACTACATAAATTTATAAAAACAACCTGCCAAGTACATTTTGTGTTGTTCATTTGTATATGTGAAGAGGGCTTATGAAATTTCCTCCATTCATCTTAGTTTGTAATCTGGTGTTGCCATTTTTCATGTATTGTTTAGGTATCCATATCACTGAGATTCCGTGAGATCCGTTTCCATGTCATATTTAAAAAATTACTTTCTTGAAGCAGAAGCATACATGTTGGTACTCTGTCTCTTACAGCTTGTATTAGGGTTTCTATTGCTGTAAAAATACACCATGACCACAGAAACTCTTATAAAGATGAACATTTAATTGTGGCTGAATTAGAGTTTCTGGGGATCAGTCCATTTTCATCATGATCAGAAGCCAGCTACCATGCAGGCACACATATTGAGGAAGTAACTGAGAGTTACTGCTCAGGCTTATGCTTCTGAAACCTTAAACCCCACTCCCTAGTGACATAATTACTCCACCCAAACCATACCTATTCCACCTATTTCATACCTATGCCTCCTAGTTGTACTGTTCCCTGTAGAGCTGTAGGGTCTTTTTTTTTTTTTTTTTTTTTCAAACCACAACATTCTACTCCCTGAGCTGATGGGTTTGTAAACATATCATTATACAAAATGTCTCCAATCCAACATAGACTATAACAAACTTGCTTAAAATTCAAAAGTTCAAAGCCTCTTCCTGGATTTATTCAGTATCTTAGCTCTAATCCCCTATAAAATCAAAATAAAAGAACAGATGACATGC
>LR750081.1:879221-989277 GCA_902729485.2 Mus minutoides | reverse complement strand
ATTTATTGTTTTTAATAGCTGAGTAGTACTCCATTGTGTAAATATACCAAATTTTTTGTATCCATTCCTCTGTTGAGGGACATCTGGGTTCTTTCCAGTTTCTGGCTATTATGAATAAGGCTGCTATGAACATAGTGGAGCATGTGTCCTTGTTACCAGATGGAATATCTTCTGGATATATGCCCAGTAGAGGTATTGAACCAGGCACTTTCTATAAGATACTAACAATAAAAAGGAAAGAGTACAAATAATGCTAGGATTATTTTAGACATAATGCAGTTTTACAAATCTCCCAGATCTCAAATCTTATATATCTGCTAGGAACTTGACCATAGCAGTGAGGGCAGGAGAATCCAGTTTTATCTAACTGCTTCATAATAAATACTAGGGCAATAATAAATAATACACTGTATTACGAGCATTTAGAAAATACTACCTGTCATTTCTCTTCTCTCCAAGCTTCTTCATAGTTCCTGAAAGCTCTGCAGCCCCCTTGCCTCTGAGCCTGGTGCTTGCTGTGTGCAGGACCTCCACTGTTTCTCTACCAGCCAAATGAGTTTAGATGGACCCATAGCTACTTAGTCCTGTGCGATAGGATCAATAGCCACAGCCATGGAGGGCCTGCTACACCCCAGGCACTTGTTAAGGGCTGGACCCTCTACATTTATATGCTGAAATTCTAACCTCAGCATGATGGATGTAGAGATGGGACCTGGGGGTGAGGGTGGGGTGTGTGACTAAGTCAAGAGGGATCCCCGAAGGATAAAATTAGTGCCCTGGAAATAAACTACCTTCTAAAGCTTGCTTCCTCTTTCTCAGCCATGTAAGGATGGGAGGAGAACACAGACTTGTTCAAGCCAGACACTAGGTATGCTGGTGCCTTGAGCTTAGAATTCCCAAGATTCTGTGAATAAAGGAAGCTGGTGTTTATTGTTGATGTCAGCCAGTGGTATTAGTTTTGGCAGTTTGACCTGACAGTGACATGGCTGCTCTATGTATTTTGTTTAGCCCACAAAGTTGGAAGTTCTTCTGTTCTCCTATAGACCAGAAAATTGAGAGATAGAGAAGTTAATAAACATATTAAACATTATCCAGTTTGTGAATAGCAAAGTCTAGATTCAAAGCAAGCATTACAGTTCTAAAAACCCATTCTAGACCTTTATTACCCATTTCCCTCTCTCTCTCCCTTTCTTCCTTTTTTCCTTCTTTCTCCCTCTTACTGAGGCTGAGCTGAATACCTCCTAATTCTAGCCTGGATGTTCTTGAGACCTGTGCCAGGAAACCTTAAACTTTTATTCTCTATGGTCTCCATCCCATCCCTGTTTATTACACAAGAAATGGCCACTTGAATGTATTCCTGTTTTAGTTTAGAGTTTTTTTTTTTCTTGGTGCTAAAATAAACTGTTCTAACTCAAGCTATTCTGACTAAAGCAACTTTAGACAAAAGGAGTTTATTTTAGCCTACAGTTACAACTTAGAGTCTATCAGTGTCAGGAGTCTGAGGGCGCTGGTCACATCACACCCATAGGTCTGAGCAGAGAACAATGAATGCATCCTTGAATGTTAGTGCTCAGCTTCTTTTTGTCCTATACAGTCCAGAGTGTCCTGCTTAGGGAATGGTGATGCCTACAGTGGGCAGGGCTTCTCATCTCAATTGATGTCATTAGGATAATGCCCACAGCACTATTAAAGTCCACCTGCCTGATAATTCTATATTTTGTCAAGTTAAAACACAAGTTAAATCAAATCTAGGATGTTTTTTGATATTGTTGTTTATGTTTCCTCAAATGTACATGGGCTCCCACTGCCCATCTCTTGGATAATTTCAATACTTCTAGACAGGCTTGTCATAGAGGACAAGTAGTCACTAGTATCATACATGTACCAATAGACCAAACTCTGGCAGCACTGGATAAGAATTCATTTACCATCAAGGTCTCATAACCTCACCTTTTCATTGTTTTTAAAATTTTTATCTCTAATATAGCAAAATAATATCAAAGTATTTTGTGGTTTTCTGATGATGGTTTCTACTTTGCTAGCTTTTGGAGGTTTTTCTTCTGAAAGCTCCTGCACATGTCTCTTGTCTGCTGTTTTTGCTCCGTTAACACTTGTTTGTTGATTGTTGATATAAGGCCCACAGCGAAGTCATCACCACAGGATTGGCCCTTTACTGTGATGAATAGACCACAGATTCTCAGGCGACATGAACCTGGTCCCATCCACCCCTCACCAGGCTAGCCTTGGCTCTCCCATCATAACTCTCACCACCTCCCACAGCTTTCTTCAGGGTTCCTTGCAAACTAATTTTTTTTTCAATTTTATAAAGAGAAGATACATAGAGAGGACACATGGCAGTGACCAGCCTCAGACATAGGCAATAAGGGAGTGTGTGTCTTCTCTGTGGAGAAAAACTCAATAATGACTAAGAGGTGACTTATCTTTACTATCGCCTGTGACAACTGGAAACAACTGTCCCTAAACAAGACGTTTTTGTTGTTGCTGTCCTTCACTGTCAGTTCCAATCACTTGCCAAGTGACTGCTTTGTGAATGACCTCTGGGTAAGCTACTGATCTTGCCCTAATCTTCCCTTACTTGTCTGTACTGATGTGAACTTAGAGAATATATAGTTACAGCAAGCCCTGGTACACTCAGTTTAATCTTACATGATGCTTTGAAAGCAACTTACTTTCCAGTCCAGTCCAGGCACTAAATGTTAATGAGTAGCTGGAGGCTGGAGGCTGGGGGCTAGAGGGATGGCTGAGCATTCAAACACGTCTGCTAGTCTTTTTGAGGACCCAGATTCAGTTCTCAGAACCCAAATGGTGACCCATACCCATCTGTAATTCCAGTTCCAGGGGTTCCTCCTTCTTCTTTCTGACCCCTCCATATTTCTTCCACATGAAATACACATAGGTATGTGCAGACAAAACACTCATACACATAAAATAAAAACAAATAAATAATTAAAAAAAAAAAACCCTCAACAGCATAAGAATGCCAACAATGAAGAAACAGAAACTGCATTTGATTCTGACATTCTATACGACCACATGACATTCCCCTTGGCCTTTGAAAATCCTGGAATTGGTGGTGAAAGACAATGCACAGGATTCATTGACAGACTCAGTCTCATGTTTGAGACCTTTGTGATCTGCGTATGTGGCTTTCTCTCCATATGAAACTTTTCAAAACTGGCATTGGAGCAGAAACATAGAGTGAGGGAGGGGCTGAGCCACGAGAGTTCCCCGGAGGAAGAGCATTCCAGGCACACAGAAGAGCAAGTGCAAAGATGCAGATGCAGCACCAAACGGTGCTTGAATCCTGAAGCAGCCAACAGCATAGAGTGGCTGTAGAGCAACAGGAAGTGGAACTTGAGACCAACCACGCTGGAGCAAGCTTTGGCTTTAGGACAGACCTTCAATTCGATTCTTCTGATTGATACAGACATTCTCTCTTCTAGGGCCAGATGAGGGGAGCCAGAGCCAAGCTCTCACTAAGAACCACAGACTGACCTTGAACACTCAGTCCTCCTGAGTCTGAGATTACAGCAAGGCATTTGGTAATGAATGGCTGACATTCAATCTTTCCATTCCTTGTGCTAAGTAGAGTATTTCAGCTCTGATGTCTTATATACCCGTTTGATGGTTTAAATTATGGGACAGTCTTATTTATGGTTCTTTGAGATCTTCCTTTCCCTACCATCTGTCAGTTTCAGGCTACTATAGAACTTAAAGAAGGCAGAAAGTCTGGTGAAGGGTTATGTTAGCAACCTATAAACACATTACCAGTATTGGAACAGTGCACCTGGATACCACAAAGCCAGGCAGGCTTTGATTCCCAGTGGCAAGTCTTAGTGACTTGCAGCCAACGGAACACCCGGCAGCAGTTTCACCGTGGTTGTTGTGGAAGTCTGGATAAAGTAATCCCTTAAAATCTGGATTATTTTTTAGAAGAAAAGGAAAGGAAACAAAACTTTTCTCAGTACTAACCCTGCTGTTCCTCAAGCAATGCAGAGAAGCAGTCTACTAGTTGGGAGTGTTTTCAATTAAGAAAGACAAAACTTCCTGTCCCAGATTAATCAAAATTCACTTTAAAGTGACTTAAATTAGCAAGAGGAAAGGAAGCTTCATCAGCTGGAAAATTAAACCGAGTAACATTTGGCTTATTGTTTGGAAACGCGAGTCAAAGGGAAGCTTAATGGGAAACTCTTAATAAGACAGCATGTGCTTGAAACTTCCTGCAGCACAAGTCAATGGCCAGTGTCCATGGTGGGCAGCATGGTCCAAAGACGTGGCTGAGGCTTCCAGGGGCTCCTGGTGAGGCAGACAGTTTGCTGCTTTGACTGCTCCCTCTATTATGGGGTCTGGGATGTACAATTTACTATCTCCACCATCAGGTATTTTTCATTTGCATATAACCTCCTCTTTTGTGCTTTGTGGCTTTGCAAATGTCATTCTGCCACCCACTGTGGGTTCATGGGGTTGTACTCAGGTGGTCAGGCTTGAGTTGCGAGCATCTCTACCTGCTGAGCCATCTCGCCAACTCAGAGCTATTACCTTCTTAACTGTGTCTAAATGAAATTGTAATAGACTGTAAGTTCAGCTACAATTTGTAAACAAATTATATATACAAGTATGATAATAAATGGGATACAAAGCCAACTATAAAGAATAAATTTAATACTACAGTGAAGCCTAATGTTAATCCCAAAGATGCCAGGAGAAAGATCACCAACTCAAATCACCATAGCAAAATTAATTAAAGCAAGCAATTAATTCAAGCAAGCTTATTTTGTTCCTGTACACAGGCTGTCTCTCCCTAAAAATGGAGTTCAAGTGATCATCTTTGGATGTGAGGAGCACAAATTTTTTTATAGCTCAGGGACAGGGGCTTTCCAAATGGGGGATTTGGCAGGCAAAACAGGCTGATCTGAAGGAGCAGAACATAACAAGGTTGTCATAATGACCTCCTGAAAGAAAAACATAGTTGAAAGAAGGCCATGGCAAGGTATTCGTACCAACAGGTAGATTTAGCAAGGTAATCGTAGGTAGTCATATAACCTTTGAAACTGAAAGACCCACAATGTGAGGACTCCCCCATGTTCTGACTCAGGAGAAGCGACACCCCAAATCACTCATGAGAAATGGTCTTGATGCAAACAGCAAAAGGATTTTTATTTCAAGAGCTCTTGGGTCCAAAGTCATACACCACACAGGGCTAGAGGACCTTGGTGCATTGAGTAGCTGGGAGAGGGGGCATTTAAAGGAAGAAACCACAAAGAAAGGGGAAGTTGAGTAAACATCATAAGAACAGGGATGATGAATTACAGCTCATCCCTGACGGAAGGGTTACAGGCTATCCTTGGCAAACATTCCACAAGAAATGGGGAAGCTGAGCAAACATCTTAAGGGGATGATGAGTTTCAGTTCATCTTTAACATAAGGGTTACAGGCTATCTTTGGCAAACATCTCTGGTCCCTTACACAATGAATCAGGCGCCTGGGTAGGTCACCCAGTGGTCATTGGCTTCTCAGGCTGAAACAAAGAACTTCATGTTGGCTTTGCTTCTAAGGATCTGAGAAACATATTGAGTTGGGGTCTTACAGAAACAAAGGCATGGTTGCTGTTTCCTGGAACAGGCAGTACAGAACCATTTGTAGTTAAGATTACAGGTGGGGTATTGCTCAATCCTTTAGAAACAGATTTAATCATAAACAGGAACGAACCTAGTTTGTCTTTACTATAAGATGGCTCTTAAACCTAAAATGGAGATAGGCTGGTTCATCACTAACACAGACTTCCAGGGCCAGATGTCTGTTGTATGGGCCAGTCAGTATCTTTCCAACTTTGGTTATGTATAGGCCACCAGCATCAACATCCAACAAGGAGCTTTAAATTTTTATTTATTTATTTATTTATTTATTTTATCTTTGTGGTATGTGTTTTTGCCTGCATGCATGTCTGTGCACCATTTGCATGTTTGGTGCCTGCGGAAGCCAGAAGGAGGTAGCAGATCCCTTAGGACTGGAATGACAGATGGTTGTGAGACATATATGTCTATACGGATGCTGGTAAATGTACTGGCCACTGGGCCACCACTCCAGCTTCCTAATTCGTAAGGTCTTATTAGTGTATGTGAATAGTGGTATACAGTATATTTTAATTATCTTCACTTCCCCCATTTCTCTGTGTTTTCTCCACTTCCTCTGTTTCTGGGACTGTTAAAAGCAGAATATCTGGGAGCCCTAACGTTCTCACATTCAATTCACTGCCTGGATGTTTTCTATAGTCTCTTGCTTGAGGACCATGGATGTTGCCTGGGCCTCTACCTTTGGTGATGAGGAAGATTACCAGCTGGGAGGATCACAGGAGAGACTAAATGCCTAACAGGGCCTCTGTGATCATTCTCTGACCCAGCAGTGCCTGCTGGTGCTAACAATAAAGCCTGCAATGCTCCCCTTAGGTGTGGATAGAGCTACCTCCCATCCATGCCATTTCCAAACTCCTGGAACAAGACATCTGTGTGTGTCAGCTGCCTACAAGAGAGCCACCTGGGATTGTAGCAGGTCTCCATCCAGAGGTAGCTGAGGACTCAGTGAGTTTCTGCTCAGACCTTCCTGGGTGACAGTGAAGAGCCATACAGAGGCAGAAGGCTAGGGTTCACAACATCCAGAGTATGCAAGGCCATGAGCACAACATTCTCTGATAGCAATTTCCCTACGTGTTCCAAGTAGCAGCCACTTTACCATCTGAGTGAGTGATGTGTCTTCCTAGATGCTGGGAAATTTCACAGCCTGCCTGGAAGGTCACTTAGCGTTGTTTTTAAAGTTCAGGCCTCGTCCTGTCTTGGGGAGGGACGGTTGTAATCTTCTCTGAGGTCCAGGAAAGCCTCCCAAGAGTGAAAGGCCTTCTGATCGGTAGAGGCAGCAGAAATCCCATTGCCCTTTAGAATGTAATTTATTTTTCTTTCCAGAACAGAGAGCTGTGTTTACTGAACATGAAGTCCTAAGTAGGAAGTATCACCTTTTCATTGCAGGGGGGCTTAAGGGAAAGGAAGTAGGTATTGCTCAGAATAATTTCCCCACCTTAACTGCAAAGGATGAACTGGAGAAATCCCTGCTCTGGCAACTGAGCTACTCATAACTTTAGAAAGTTCGGTGAGCACACTGAGAGGTCACCGCAGCCCCAGCTGAGGGGGTTCAGGAGACTTGTCCCTGGCTGGGGGCTGACCGACTTTTGTGGAGATCAGATAGCATGTGACAGAAAAGTCACTGTGGTAAGCGGCAAGTTGGTTCTGTCTATGGAAATGTGCTCAGGGCTACTCTGTTGGGAGCAAAGTTGGAATCGCTCAGCACAGCATCCCAGGATGGCTTGCCTTGCTCTCTTAAAGTGGATGTTCCCTGGGTCACACACATACAGTTGCCAAGACCTAGTGTTTTGTCTCTCAGGTAGGTGATTGGACCAAGAAATTGGGGGCAGGGCATCCTCTCCAATTGCAGATGTGGAGTTGTGCTTTTCATCTTAAGTCTACACCCCATTCCCCTAGTATCTCCCTCCACTCTGCCCCCAAACAAAACAGTGTGTGCCCCTTTTGTCTGTGTTAGCATCCTAAGGAGTTCAATTGTTTTCTAAATGTTGTTTTAGTGCTAGAAGGACTTTGCTAAGATCTTAGAGTGACTGAACAGAAGACAAGGGTTGACAACATCTTGGAAGATTTCACCCACACTGTGGCACACACTTAGATAAGAGTGTCTTCCGGCTTTTGCCAAAAAACGAAGTCTGAGAGCAGCTCCTACGGGGAAGAAATAAAGCCTTTTCCCTTCAGAGTGCTTTTTATTCCAGCACCCTCCTGACATCATAAAGACCCATGAGACACAGAAATATGAGAGCTCATGCAGAGCGCTGTATAAGGAAACAGGAGGAATGTAAAACAGCAAGAAGAAAGCCCCTTCCATAGTCCTTGAGGCTCACATTCAAGATGAGCTATAAGGGCTAAAGTTGAAGATTCCTCCCAGAAGCCACGTGTCTGATCTACTTTTGTACTGATAAAGACATCAGGGTTGGGAAGATGATGTTGGGTCCTCAGGGTATTCCACACTAGGTCTTGAATGCAAAGGACAGTATCAGCCCTTAACGGGGGACAGTATGATAAGGGAAAGTGGAGGCTTTCAGGGTGAAGGTCACCTTCCCCTGGGGCAGAGTTGTGATTTGAAGTGGTAGTGTACCCCACATGTTTATACCGATTGTTCCCTTTTTGGTGTAGCTATTCTGAGACCCTGGAGTCTTCAGAATGTGGGGCATTTCTGTCAGAAATAAATCACTAGGGAGTGAGTCTTTGAAGGAGACAGCTTCACCTATGGCTCGGGCTGTTCTCTCCTAATCTGCACTGATGGGAACAACCTCAACCCCCAATGTTCCCACTGCCATGAACAGGGGCTCTCTGCCATGCCTCCCCCAGCCCTGTCAATAGAGACTGAAGCTCTCTCACAGTGAGCTAAAGAAGTCTTTCCTGCCTTCAGTTGTTGCTGTCAGATATCTTGGCGACAGTCAAACGTGATAAAGAGCCAGTTTCTGTGTCTCCTGTCCCACTTTTCCTTCTAAACATCTGTTCTCAAGCCTCTGATGAGATCTCTTATCAGATGCTGGGAACCAGCGGCGTCATATGAATCAAAACTAGTACAGTTATTATAACCGAAGAGATCAGATGATGCATTTAAAGCAAAAGGGCCAATTGTTCTAAGACAAAGCACTTAGGAAAGGAATACAGGGTGTGAGAAATAATGCAGAGGAAGTATTTCCAGGTCTTAAGATGGCTTGTTGGGTAAAATGCTTGCTACGGAAGCATAAGGTCCCGAATCTGCATCTTGAGCACATCCAGCATGCTCCTGTAAACAACAGCAGTGGGAGGCAGAGGCAGGGATCCCTGGGGCTTGCTGGCCAGCCAAACTAGCAAACTTGGTGAGCTCTAGGTCTAATAGAGAGCAAAACAGAAGAGGATGCCAAGCCTCCACACATATGAGCACGTGCACACACACACACACACACTCTCATACTCACTTGAAGAGCTTGGCCATCACTGATTCACAGAACCCAGAAACTGTCACCCTTCCCTGGAGTGACGATTTGTTATTCTGGAGGCTGACCTAAAGTTCCAAAATACTGTGACAGGTGACAGGCAAGAGCAGATGTGACTGCCAAGGCCTGAAAACCTCCCACCATGGCACCGAGGGTGATTGCTAGGCCTAGGCTAATCTGGGCTCCAATGGACCAGCATCACTGTGATTGCTTAGGGTCAATGTCTTGGTTTGCTTTCTGTTACTGTGATAAAACACGGTGACCAAGAGCAGCTTGTAGAAATAAAGGTATATTTGGTTTGCAGGTTATTGCCCATTATCAGGGGAAGTCGAGGTATGAACTGGAGCAGAGACCATGGAGGAATGCTAGTTACTGGCTTGCTCCATCACTCACGCAGACTGCTTTCTCATACAACTTACTACAATCTTCCCAGAGGTGGCACTACCCCACATTAATCATTAATCAAAAAATAATAGCTCCATAGACTTGCCTATAGACCAATCTGATGGAGGCATTTTCTCAATTAAGGTTTCTCGTCTCAGATGACTCTAGCTTGTGTCTGGATAGCAACAAACAAGCGAACAAACCACAACAAACAAAACTCACTATGATGGCCAGGTTGGGTTGTTTTCCCACACTTTCACTACCTAACTCAGAGCCAGGTCCTGGATTCTGTCGCGTAGGTTCTCGGTGACTTACATAACTTATGCCTTCTTCTCTACTGGGTGCTACATGACCTGGTTTCAATGTCTAATCTTGGTGGTCTTCTTTGCTGTATTACAATCTCAAGGCAAGAAAATAATGCTGGGTCCATCTAGACAAGACCATGATTCAGGAGGATGCTGCAGTTATCACCGCGAAGCCTAGACACCCTGTGTGTAGTTCTTTCCCAACCTGGCTCATTGTGGAACCTGTCTAGTCCCAGAACCTAATTACGGATTTCAAACGAGGCTTAAACTAGAACGTACCAAATAGTTCAGTGTGTCCTTCCTCTGTGGCATTCAAGGCGTAGTACAAATCACCCCAAGGTCCCTACTTCATCTTCCCCACCTCAATACCATCTGTGAAGCATGGTATTATGAAGCATAAAAGCAGACACCTTGCATTTAGCAAGCAAAGTATGATGTTGCTTCTTATTAACTACATGATATCGAATGTGAGCCTCAGGTGTGGCCAAAAAATTGTTATTGTTCTTTCAATCATATCATAGAGCAGTATGTGTGAGAGCTTCCGTATTTTTTAAGTACAGCATCACTGAAGTGCTATGAAGTTTAGTTACACTGTATGTGCCAGGAGGACTTAAATTCCATCTTTTCATCTGAAAGCTATTACTAGAGATAAAATTGTGTTCTTCCAATGAAGCAGGTGTGAACTTCATGGCCAGCCTTCACACCCTGAAGAAGAGAGGTATTTGTGTGAAAGGTCAACATAGGTGCCTAACCTGAAAAGGTGCTTCAAGTTAAGAAGGACATTGCTAATTAAGTTCTTTAAACTCAAAGAACTGCAGATGTCTAGACAGTACTGTTTCAAATGTCAAGGGCTCAAGTCCGGGAAACAATCAAGATTTCACCAATGGTGTCCAAACAAGATAACTATCCTCCAAGGAGGGCTAGCTTATGTGACAAATGTCCTTATTTTCATACAAAAGTTAGACATAGAGAATAATATCTCGAAATAGGTCTGTTTCAGGAAATGCCTTACCCATTTATGGTAGAGCCAGGGCAAAGGATATGAAAGCCATTTCCCCTGTGGTCAGTCGGTGGCATTGTCTCATGGTGCTCACTGTGGCAGTTGACAGAAAGCCCTTCAATAATGCACTGTTTTAGGTAAATGGGTTTTGAAAGCCCTATTAAACTCCTGACACTTTCTAATTGAGACCATCAATGGCTAAACGGAGACTTGAACTCAGCTAGAAAAGATGATGCAGGGAAAATAAGATGAATCACATGAAGATGCCCTCTTGTTTCCAGAGATGTTTATAATCTGAGTGTAAATAGGACCATTTAGAAGGGATTTATTACTTTTTCCCCAACAGAAAGGCAGTGGGAACTATAAACCAAAGAGTAACACCTGAATCAAAACAGTCAATGAAGCTTAGGTGTCAGCTTCCACCAGCAAGTCCAGATGCTCTCAACTTAGCAGACACTGGTCATCTCGGCAAGCTGTTAGGAGTGACCAAACACTTTCACCCGTTTTCTCTTTTTCCTGTGTGTATGTAGATTAAGTGGTAAATATAAGAACTGTAGAATGTATATGTATGTGTCTCTGTGTGTGTGTATTGCATGTGACTGTGTGCATACCTATGTATGCAGGCACATCTATGTAGAGATATGCACGCACATGTGTACATGTGAAAGCCAGAGGTCTATATCATGTCTTTTCTGCTATCCATTGTCCTGTTGTGATTTTGGGATACAGTGTCTCACTGAACCTGGAACTCACTGACTTGTCTAAATCGGTGGTTCTCAACCTGTGGGTTTTGAATCCTTTAAGGATCAAAGAACCCTTTCACAAGGGTCGCCTATCAGCTTGCAGATCAGATATCTATATTATGATTCACAACAGTCAGAAAATTACAGTTATGAAGTATCAGCACAATAATTTTATGATTCCACAATGTGAGGAACTGTAGTAAAGGGTCACAGCATGAGGAAGGTTAGAAACCATTAGTCTGAACTGTGTGATTGGCTAGACCCCAGGACTTTCCTCTCTGTGCCTCCCTAACACTGGAAATTCCAGGCACACGACTGCTGCTTTATACCCAAGCTGATCACCTGCATTCTAGGATCTGAATTCAGGTTCTTGTGCTTGTACAGCGAACACTGTTACTAACTGAGCCGTCTCCCCGGATCTGCTTTCACCGTTTCCAGTATTTTATTTCATGATTTCCCATCATAACAAACACAGCGTGAGTGCCATTCACCCTTTTGTTGATGGCCCAGCACTGTCATACAGAAAAAAAGTGTTCAGCTGGCTTCTCTCTCTGCTGGTTCCACTTTCTGAGATTTTTATTTACCCAAGATTAGGCTCTGTCTGAAATTGCTAAATGGAAACTTTGAGAAACAGTTCATAAATTTAAAATGTCATGCCAATCTTAGAAGCATGGTTAAAAAAAAACAAATCTCACACTGTCCTATTCCCATCCAAGATAGGAGACGTCCCTTTGTCCAGCGTAGCCACCATTAGTCACCTCAGCTATCACATCATTTGTCATGATGTCACAATGCTTGCACACATATAACCATGACTTTCTTCATAATGGCCCCAAAGGACAAGAGGAATGATGCAGAGGAGGCGTTAAGGCACACAATGTGGAAGATCAGATTAACACTGGGTCTGTGGTTGCTCTGTAGTAGCCCACATAGGAGTAGGTATTGTCTGTAGTAAGGCATCCACTGGGAATACTGGACTAGAGAAAGCAGGAATGGATTCAGTTAGGGCAAAGTGAGGAGAAGATGATTCCAGGTGCTTCTGGGATGCTGCATGCTAAGAGCTGTTTGCTCTCTTTCAGCTAATCGTCTATCAGCCCATCACCCTTATACATTGTAGTCCCAGGGTGTGTTTGCTCCACTGAGCTCACAGAGCGGCTTGTTGAAGTGGTGGAGGTGTGTTCACGACTGAATCCCCACACTACTGTTTATTTTACCCAAGGTCCTTCAGGCTGTGCTCAGACATGAATTCTTATCAAGGAATAAATAGTAATTGCCACGTATCAGCATTTGCTCACAAAGCCACACAGCTGTCACTCGCGTTCAGACGTCACCACCTGTGGATGGCAGCAAGCACAAGTGTCGTTCTTGTCCTTCTGCCCCTTGCGGCCACTCTGTCCAGCTCTTCTGGGGTACTCACAGCAAGCGCACCTTCATAGACTCTGAGTTATAACTTTGTGCATTGTGTTTGTTTGGTTTGAGAATGATGTCTCTAAATTCTCAGCCCCAGAAGAGATGTCTTAATTTCTCACTGTCACCACAAGCCGTGCATACTGGGAATGTTTGTCGATGACATAAGATTTAGCTGTATTCCCCTGGCCGGTACTTAACCCATGCTCTGGTCCAAGTTTCACCATCTGGTGCTGCTCCCAAGCTGTGGTCCAGAGTTACTCAGGCTGTCTGTCTGGGCTCCAGCACATTGAGATGCTCCTATTTTTATTGTGTACTTCTCTTCTTCCCCAGCTCATGAACACTCTGGGGGAAAGCTATTCATGATAAATTAAATAGTTTCCCACCCTCCAAGTACCACAGCAAGCTGCCAACACCACTTACAGACTCAGTTCAAATTTCTATCCCAGGGATATTCGGAGACCTTGACAAATGACAGGGAGTGCTCAGCTTCCCTCCCACAGGCCTGTCTGAAGCCAGAGCCTCTGACTTCAGCAGCATAGGCTATACGTAGAGGCCTCACCAACACACAGTTGCTAAGTTTCGCTCTCAGACTCCTCTTCAGGTCTGGAGTAACAATTCCGAATTGGTATGCTTATCATATTTCCAGGTGATATAGGCAGATGTTGTGGGTCTAGGTACCCCAATTTTAAGACTCAATGCTCATTCGATCCCAGGGCCATGCTCTCTCCACCAAGTTCATAATGTCCTGTTAGAGAATATTGAAATGTCAATCCTCTACTCTCAAGTACTTCCTAGCTACCTGCTTGCACCTCTGCAAGCCGAGGAGACTCTTGCGAACACACTGGATCTCATTCATCAGCCTGAATGTGCTCTTTATTTTACTTTTTAAAAGAATCAATGACTTAGTCAGGCATGGGAAGCCCCATCTCACACATGAATGTAACTTAGCAGCCTCTGAGCTGGAGCCCCGCGGTGGAGAAATCACTCTCCGGCAGCATTGGGCACCATGCCAGGCAGCCAACTTTTTCAAGAAATCTCTCCTGGTCATTGAAGGAGTCTTTCACCATAAAACGCAGGCTCTCCAAGAGCTTGACTGTTAGATACAGCTTGAGGAGGGATCCAGCAGTGTGGCTGTGCCTTTAGAATACCTAAAAAAAAAAAAAAAAAAAAAAGCTGGTTGTGATACAAGTTGCCCAGGGTGTGAGACCATCAGCAGACTCAAATACAGTCTTTTCCTTTCCTGTGTCTGGAGCTTCCAGGACCCCCTCTTTCTGCACTTTAAGTAATATGAATCCTTCTGAGCAGTACCCGCCATCATCAGGCATCCCCAACACAACATAGGGAAGATATAGGTTGCTTACCCCCAACTCTAGGCTATCTGGAAGGCCTTCTAGTTTGCTGGGCTGGCTTAGCATGCCTCATTTAGGATTAAAGAGTGAGGAGCCTGTGCTCCCAGGCACAAGAGTCATGAACATGAAGCTTCACCTACTGTAGTGAGTAGCAGCTGGAGTCAGCACATGAGATAGTACTAGAGTCAGCCTGCAGGGCCAGGGCAATAATCCAGAGGGTAAACTTCAACACAATTCACTGATGGAGGCTAAAAAGGGACACCATGAGAAGGGGACTTCATCTGTGTGATTGCACAGTGGTGACTACATGAAAGTCACCAAGAAAGGACAGCTCCCTGGCTCCCAAGAGAAGGACTTGGAGCATGAGCCAGGCTCCGGGGACATCAAAGCAGAAGATACAATCTAGGCGTGGATGACTTCACACCCATTTCTCACACAGGCCTGGCACTAGACACAAGGTAAGTGAGGTTCCCTCCCTTGACTCCCAGGACTCAGGAAACATTAACCTTAAATTGAATACAGAGTCATTCATACTAGACTGAATATTTTGTTTATTAGAATGGGAATGCTATAGTTAGTGAGCCAAAACAGGTCCAGACTGATGGACCAAGAATTTATTCAGGCCCCAGAAAAGAGAACTCATTCATTCAGTGATTTGTAGGATGAAGTGGAAAAGAGTCCCATTCCTTGGGGACAGTGGTGTGTGGAATCTAGCTTCTGTATGCCAGGCATATTTAGCTATTATAATGTTTTCTTTCCTAGATTTAAGGAAAGGAATTTTTTCCTGTGATAATCAAATTTCACATTCATTATGTATTTTCCCTATATACTAGGAAAGTTCAACCCACATCTCTAACTTTATTACCAGCAATCCTGTGAGGGCCCACCATTTATCATGCAGACCAGGATCTATAGCACAAACTCATTCAGGTATTTATACAAGTTTCAAATGGAGCTTCTGGATTCTGAAGCCAGAGTTTTCATGCTTCGCAGCAAGGGTTGGTTAGCCAGAGTTATTTAGTCACTATGAGGCCATTTAGTGATACCTAAAGATTTCAGAGTGGAGAAAGGGTTCCTGGCATTCTGTGGGTGTGGTCTGAATGAGAATGTCCCCCTGTAGGCTTAGATACATGAACACGTGGTTCCCTGTTGGCAGTGCTGTTGAGGGGGATTGTACCACCTTTGGGAGGATGAACCTTATTGGAGGATGTATGTCACTGGGATCTTTCAGTGCTGATAGTCTCATTCCCACTTCCTGTTCACTCTGCTTCATGCTTGTGTTTGAAGATGTGAGTTCTTAGCTCACTGCTCCTTGATGCCATGTTTCTCTGCTGTCGTGGACTCATCCGTCTGAAACCATAATCCAAATAAGCTCTTCCTTCAATAAGGTGCTTTTGATTAAAGTATTTTATCACAGTAACAGAAGAGCAGCTAACACCATAGACAAATACTAGGAAAAGAACCCCACACCCCACAAAGCATACAAGCAGCCTTTGGGAAGAGTTATCCTGTCCTAATCATTTTTATGGCTATGCCTCTAAAACTCCTGGACTCTTGCAGATGTCATAGGTCAAATCCCATATAGCAAGTAAACACAATACAAAGAATTATGTATTTCCATAAAACCCAGGCACATTCTACTGCACCCTATAAATCAACTTCAGGTTGATTCATACCACACTTATATGACCATATTCCTGTGCTCATGTGTATGATGATTCAACAAGCTACCAGAGGAAGATATCGAGGTGTCATTGTTTATATAAACAAAACAGATGAGTATATATATATATATATATATATATATATATATATATATATATATATATATGTGTGTATATATGTGTGTATATATTTATACATGTTAAATACATATATATGTTTATGTATAACTCACCAAATTATGGTTTTTGTGAAAAAGCTTCGGAAGAATAGGCTCGCTGAGTCAAAATATGTACATAGTTATCTTTTCAGTGTAATTTTTCAAAATTATCCCTCTAAGAGTGTATAAGACACAGCTGTGTAAGATTCAAGAGGAGGAGGACCTACCAGGAAGCAGGTTGGAGCTGGTTCCCCAGGGATCCTTGGTGTCACCCCAAGCTGAGTAGCCAGTGAGCTAATGAGCATGCCTCACTGAAATTTGCTGTTTATGCTCAATGATGGGGCATGGCCATCTCTAGAGCAGTTTGCTATGTGATAGTGTGTCTTTCCTACGCCAGTGTCCTCCTGGAGTCAGCAATGCTCATGCTTTCATGAGATCTTCTCCTGCATACAACTTACATGGGCTTTTCTGTTAACAACATGTATTTGTTGCCTGACTCAGAAGATCAATTCAATTGCAGGAGAGAGTTGGTTCATCTTAGTGGCGTTTTTCATCTGGACCTTGTTACATGTTTTGTTGAGTATCCAATCCCAGATTTATATTCTGGGTTCCTAAACCTTATGTTATGATTTGAATATGTTCCTCCAAAATTCATGTCCTGGAACCTAATCATCAAGGTCAAATGTTGATGGTATTTGAGACTGAGGCCTTTAAAAAGCAATTAGGGTGAGATAAGACCAGGTGGATAGATCCCTGTGATGACATTAATGGATTAATATGAAGAGGAGGAGAGACTAGCTAGCACCTTGTCCTATCTCATCATGAGATACCCCTGCTTCACTATGATGTAGCCTGAAGAGATCTTCAACAGGGATGAGAATCATGCTGCTGATCTTCCCATCGAGAACTGTGAGTCAAGTAAATATTGTTCATAAATACCCAGCCTGTGGTATCCATTTATAGTCGAGGAAAATAAATTACTAGGATACCCTATGTGTGACTTTATTCAGAGATAAGATGATCAAGGCAGAGACAGTAGTGACACTACCAGCCAAGAATGTCAAACACTATCAACAAACCACCAGGGACTCTGAAAGATGCATGAGATGGGTTTTCGCTCAAGGTCTTTATGACAAATTACCCAGTGCCTCTGATGTTATTTTATCCTCACAATCTTAGGGAACCAGCTCTGCCAACACCTTGCTTTTGGATATCCAGCCTGCAGAAATGAGAGTCCAAAGTGGGCCTAGTTTCCAACCAGCTGACAAAGTTCCCTTGCTGTCTAGATCCCCCTTTTTCCAATCTTGTTCAGTAGAGTTTGTGTACAGCAAATATGTGTTGCTTTCAATGACTCTGAGGACAGTTTTCTAATCTACAAGGTTGATGCTCCAGCCTGCCAGTCAGGCTCCCAGTTAACCGGTGCTGCCTCCTAGGGACAGCTGCATTGTCTCAGTGTTCTGAAGTGGACATCACCTCTTTATGGCTCCCACTGTCACCTGCAATAAAGGAAAAGTTCAACAATCAAAAAAAGAAAGAAAGAGAGAGAGTCCAACCATTGATTTCTGTCTTTCTAAACATCTAATTTGGGGACTAAGACACTAATTCAGGTGTGTGTGTGTGTGTATGTGTGTGTGTGTGTGTGTGCACATGTGTGTGCACATGTGTGCACATGTGTGCGCACATGTGTGTGCACATGTGTGTGCATGCATGCACTGTCCCCCAAGCAGGCACATGTGAAAGCCAAACACTGATGCTATATGTCTTTCTCTATTGTTTTTACACTGTTTGTTTGTATATTTGTCTTGTTTTTTGAGACAAGGTCTCTCAGTGAAACTGAAGCTCAACGATTGGGTACGCTGGCTGGTCAGACAATCTTGAAGATCCTCCTGTCTCATCCCACCCCTAGCATTGAGATTACAAGCACACATCGAGCTTCTTACATAGATTGTAGAAATCCAAACTCAGGTCTGTGCTTACATAGCAATACGCTTTGCTCACTTAGCCATTTCCTCATGCCCCCTAATATAGGCTTCTAATCTTTAATTATTGAACACATCGGACACTAATAACAGGGATTCAACAATTGCTTAGCAGAATTGATGAATGAAAGGACCAACAATAAGGCAATCTTGGGAGACATCTGCTCTACTACAAAGAATTAAAATGCAAAATCAGGACACCCAAGCCATCCAAAATTAGACACTGAGTTGATAATAGGGCCAGGTCTAGAGCTTCTGTGATGGTGAGTCCCACCCAACAATGCTTATACTGTGATGAGAACTGAAATTGCGGCTGAGAGCTTTTCAGTCAATGCAGACAGGAAACATTTTTAAGACTTGTAAGTTCTGTCATTTAAGCCTGCCTATTCTTTTGCTATTTCCCTTGTGGATAGAGGGATGGAGAAGGCCAACAAAACACACAGAGCAGTTACAAGGCTCACCAGGCCTCTCCCTAAGCTTATATGAGCAATAACAATTGCCAGCAGGAGAGTATCTTCAGTGGAATAGCCTGCAAGTTGTGGAGGGAACTCTCAGAATACCATGGTGGGTGGGCTTTGTGGTGATACAGCTGTATTTGAGACACCCACTTGAGACACCCATGCTCGTGACAGTAACCCCAATAAAGTTCTTGGTTCACCAAGCTAGCCTTGAGTAGAACCAATCCCTTCACAATCCCCCCAACCCCCGATAGTCTTTGAACACATAGCACCGTCCTTTTTCCCAGAGCCCACTGAATCATGCTCCTTGGATCTGCATGTTTTATCGGTTGAGCTCCTAGAGGAACTCTTTCATAGCATGATCACAGTCTGTGGCTATAAGTGAAAGTATAAGCTTGAGCTGTGGGGTAGGCTGACCTTGCTGAGATCTCCCTCTTTGTCCTGACCCCTTTCTGCACATCCCTCTAGGCCAAATCAACAGTCTGGCTGGTTGTAGTAGTGGTCACTGTCTGTCACTCTTGTTTACATGTGGCCAGTACTGAGCACCATAGGGCTCAGGGAATCTTTTTTTTTTATTAGATAATTTCTAAATTTACATTTCAAGTGTTATCTCATAAGTCCCCTATACCCTCCCCCCTGCCCTGCTCCCTTACCCACCCACTCCCACTACTTGGCCCAGGCATTCCTGGTGCTGGGATTAAAGGTGTGTGCCACCACGCCCAGCTAGGCTCAGGGAGTCTTAACATTAAATATAAATGCTCATTGTAGTCTAGTGTCCCAGCTTGATGATCCCCAAGATTCAGAGTGACTCTGGTTTGTCAGTAAGACCCTTTGTTAGAAGAACAAAAGGTAGCAACCATCCTCCAATGTAATTTCTAGGGAGTGACAAAAATATTTGGAGTCATGAGGGTTCAAACATTCTTTCAAGGCTGGCAAGGGCATCTCATAGGGACTTCCAAGAGTGCCCACCGGGCAGATTATGTAGGCTGCACCTTTTTAATCCCCCCTCCAAAGGAAAGAGTAGTGGTTCTGGAACGAGAGCCTTGGTGTGTGGAAGCCAAATTAATCACAGCCGATGCTTGGTGAGGCCATTGTTCCAACACTGCCTGCACTTCTCTTATGGAGTGTGATTCAGAGGATTAAGTCAGCAAGATGAAAGAGGGAGGCAGAGAAAGACAGAGGAGGACTCGATTAATGGCGTACTGCTGAGTTATTTTTCTCTTAAATACCTTCTCCTTTTCATCCATCACAACGCCCTGAGCTGATAGGAAATCTCTACCTCTCCTATTAGTGAAATGTCTCTGTGCAGGCTCAAGGTAGATTGTGTAACTCGTGGAAATAATGTGAAGAGAAAATGAGATGCAGTCAGGGGTCAAAAAGGATAATGCAGGGTGATTAAAATCCACCAGAAACCTCTAAGCTTCTGTTTACCTCTGTGTGTGACTGCTCATTGCTTCCCTGGGCTCCACTACTGATGACTTGGCTCTGGTGACTTGGAGATCTTCTGGCATTTTTTTCAGTGAACTAATAATCAGTAGAGAAAAAGAGATTTTTCATTTCCTCCTAGAGGATAGGGCTTCCTCCCCAAACCCTTGTTCCTCCTTCAGATTTCCCTTTGCTCTAAGAAATCCATCCATTCTCAGTGTCTTCTGATTCCTTTTGGGCATCTCCAAGACCCTTTCCTTTATCTCTCAGCACTTAAGCTTCTTCGCTTCTTGCCAGGCTGCTTCCTGTCTGCTGCAAACCTCTGCCATCACCTTCAGACACAGGCTGTCAGACTGGCACACCAGCAAGCCAGTTACTCCAGCAATCAGGGATCTTCAGAGCCTTTAGCTCTTGACCACTCTTCAGCCTTCTTAGATGTTGCTCTCTGCTGAGGTATGAACATGTCTGTTCTATTTTGTCTGCTGAAGAAGCAGGATTTATGCAAATGACTAGATTATGAGGACTCTTTCCTTAGAGTGGACTGAGATGTTTACAGATTATTAGTCTAAGGAATTGTTCAGGAAATGGCTTTGCTCTAAAAGTCAGTTTTTCATGGTCTGCCTGCTCTGTCCTGCCATGTGATGCCGTTCACCATGCAGTGATGTAAGAAGAAGACCTTCATCAGGTACTTTCCATTTAGACTTTCCAGCTTTGGCATCCATGAGCTAAATAAACCTCTATGCTTTATAAATGACACGGTCTGTGATATTTAGTTACAGCCACAGAAAATTTCGTTCTCTGGCTTTCACTCCCATTCTCTCCTTTTCATTCCTCTTTCCCTTTCTCTCTAAGATCTATCTATTTGTCTGTCTGTCTGTCTATCTTTTTATGTGTCATCATGCTATATAACTATGCAATTTAATTGCATTAAGACCACACGTCCTCTGTCCTGGAACACTCCAGTTCATTTCTGAACTTGTGTCTGTTCTAAGCTCCGCCTAATCAGAGTTTCATATTAAATTTGTTAAATGCTGCATATCTCATGCCCTTGTGGGGTTCACAACACATGCTCATACATTAAGGGCCCTTAGAAATCCTTGGGCTAAGTGTGTGTTATTCCTTCTATAAACTATCCCTAATGGATCTTCAGAGCTACCTGCCAGCTGACTTTAACCAAATATCACTTTCCCAGGAACTCTTTCCTAAGCTCCCTCCAACATATGTAAGAGTCTAGTATAATTCCCATAGCATAATCTTTCTCTCTTATATCCCACTTATCCCCTTTATAGATACTTTAATGTCAGTCTTCCACTGGACTCTCAGTTCCGTGAAAGCAGATACTATACAGTTCTTCAGATCATCATCAATTTCCTGAATATAATGGGCTTCTATATATATATACTTATTGACCAGCTAAAGAAAAAAAATGTAATCAGAAAATATTGTGGCATAGAATTATTGTCGAACTTTTCTCCCTCTAAATAGGACAAGCCACAACAGTATGCCTGCTTGGCTGACTGCCCCTGTCCCTTTGTCTCAAATTCTGTAACCCATTGACAGGTAATAGTCTACTGTCTGCTATCAATGAAGATTCTCCTTAATGCAAACCACAGAAATTCAGTAGAACAGCTTAATGGCCTAAAGGTGGAAAACTTTAGAACAAAGATAGGATTCTTGTAAGAAGCAAATCAAGAGCTGTCACCTAGGGCCTAGTTTCTTCCCGACTCCGTGCTACCTCTCCAGTATGCCCTCCATGCATCATCTGCAACTTCCATCAATGGCCATGCCCTATACCCCTTAGTGTTTTCTCAAAGCGTTCTGACAAGAACTGGAGCTTTGGGGCTTTTCTTTCCAAGAATTAATGCTTGTGAGCTCAAGAGCCATTGGCTCTGAACCAATCATCATGGTTCAATGCAATCATGTGCCCTTGGGCTGCCTACTGCAGGGAGACCAGCTGGCTAAAAGTAGAAGGGGGGGTGCTGTGCCTAGTAAAATGTAGAGTTCAGCTTCCAACTGGAAGTTAATACAATATGGTTAACAGTCCTTTAAGCTTGTTTGAGTTCAAGAAGCCACTCCTGAAAACTCCAGACAACTCTGAGAATGTGTCTGTTGGCTTTTTTAAAACCTACTTTAGGGGGTTGGTGAGATGGCTCAGCGGGTAAGAGCACCCGACTGCTCTTCCGAAGGTGATAAGTTCAAATCTCAGCAACCACATGGTGGCTCACAACCATCCTTGATGAGATCTGGTGCCCTCTTCTGGAATGCCTGAAGACAGCTACAGTGTACTTACATATAATAATAATGAAAAAAAAAACCTACTTTAATTATGGTTCTTTAATGCTTCAACCTCCCTTCTAGCCCACTATCTACTAGATGTAGGGGAAAAGAAAGGTAAATAGAAAACGGAGGTTGTAGACCTGTTTAGAAATAGTTCTTTGGGGCAATTACAGTCTTCCTTGTCAGCAGTCCAGTCCACTAGCAAAACACCAAATAAGAGTCATCAGTGGCTCAATTCAGAAGAAACCTCAAGGCTCTGCAGATTGGCACGAGTCTGTGGAAGCAGCAAGAAGCAAGCAGAATACCATCAGAAGTTTTTGGGTGCATCTCTTGATACAAAGTCATTACAAATGAAGATGAGCAAAGAAAACAAAGCAAACCAATGCAAAAGCATCATCAGTAAAGACATCATCAGTGAAGCCTAACAAATGCTGGCAATGAGCTGCAAGGTGAACCAATACAAGAGCATTGTTTACTGTCTGCTGGATTGTACTTATACTCTTTCCAAACATCCTCTCAAGTGTCCTCTGAAAAAAAAATCACATGCCCTTTTACCAGGCAGCTTCCAGAAAAACACCACATGTCTGTTCTCAGCAAAATATCCTCTCCCTTGTCTGCTTCAGTAAAACATACTATATCATAAGACATTTCCAGAAAAATATCACATCACACAACTGAGTCTCCAACAAAACCAAAAATTCCCACTTCATATGTCCATGGCCTCCTTTCCAAATGGTATTTATATGTGTACCATAGATGTCGTCTCTCCTTTCATTTAGAGTGTGTGACTATCTTTTAAGTAACTCTGCTATGAAGCATGTTCTCTCATTATAGGAGTGTCTTAGTCAGGGTTTCTATTCCTGCACAAACATCATGACCAAGAAGCAAGTTGGGGAGGAAAGGGTTTATTCGGCTTACATTTCCATACTGCTGTTCATCAAAGGAAGTCAGGACTGGAACTCAAGCAGGAGCTGATGCAGAAGCCATGGAGGGATGTTCTTTACTGGCTTGCTTCCCCTGGCTTGCTCAGCCTGNGGTTTATTTGGCTTACACTTCCATACAGCTGTTCATCACCAAGGAAGCCAGGACTGGAACTCAAGCAAGCCAGTAAATAACATCCCTCCATGGCTTCTGCATCAGCTCCTGATTTCTGACCTGCTTGAGTTCCAGTCCTGGCTTCCTTGGTGATGAACAGCTGTATGGAAGTGTAAGCCAAATAAACCCTTTCCTCCCCCAAGTGCTTCTTGGTCATGATGTTTGTGCAGGAATATAAACCCTCACTAAGACATAGGAGTATGCATAAAAAAAGCCAACTCAATACACTATGGGTCAAGGATTATTTAGGCAAACTGGGGGACCATTTATCTGTGCTTCACAGAGTATGGAACCAGAAGAACTCACTGATGGGTGATTCTAATATCAAGGGCAACTCAGTAGCTGGAAGGAGAAGTATCTGACAGCTAATGTTAGCTCTCTGGTGGAATCTCAACTGGGTTGTTGGATTGAACAACTTCAGTGGGAAGCATGGCAGGATCCAGATAAACATGGTGCTGGAGAAGGAGCTGGAATTCTACATCTGAATCCAAAGGCATCCAGCAAGAGACAATCTTCTGCAGGCAGCTAGGAAGAGATTTGCTTCCACACTGGGTAGAGCTTGAGCATAGAACCTTCAAAGCCCACTCCCACAGTGATACATCTCCTCCAGCAAGGCCAGACCCACTTCAACACCTCCTAATAGTGTCACTTCCTGTGGGACAAGCATTCAAACACATGAGTCTATGGAGGGCAAACCTATTCAAACCACTACAGTCACCCAGCAGTGTGCTGAATGTAAATGTTAGCACTAAGAATGGAATCATCGTGTCCCTCCTTTCTATCCTCTGCCAGCTGTTATTACAACAGAGAAGAGGACCATAGTGGACTGCATATTGTTCTGGAGACAGAGAGGGTACCTCCGCTTCCATTCCCACAACACTTCTGCAATTACTCTTTTATAAATATTTCCTTTCCAGTTAATTAATAGGTGTTTGCTGAGGATTCTGCATTGAGTCTGAGGTGAATAGACATGAAGGAAGCTTGAAAAGTCTTAACCCTTTGAGAGATCTAAGGTTCTACTTACCCCACAACCAACCCTATCTTTAAAAGGGCATAAAGAGAGCAGGGATTTGAGGAAGTGGCATTTATACTTCCCTCTCATGGCTAAAAGAAAACCATTTTTAAAAAAAAAAACCTCCATGACTTTTTGTGGAATAAGGTTATCTTAGGACATCTAAGGAATCTAAGGATTCAGTCCATTTGGTAGAACAGTAGCCCAGCAAAGCACAAAGCCCTGAGTTCTATTCTAAGGAGAGAGAACCACACAGAAATTGCTGGAACTAGCTAAAGACCTGGAATGCCAGAGGCTCCAGGGAGTCTGTTGGAGTGACCCTAACTGAGACTCCTAGCAACTGGGGATACGGAGTCCACCTCCTGTAGCCAGGAAGGACTTCCAGTTGAGGGAGAAAGACACCAACCAATCCTCAAAACCTTCAACCCATAATTTTTCCTGCTTGCAAGATGTGCAGGGATAACGATGGAGCAAAGGCTGAGGCAATAGCCAACCAATGACTGGCCCAACTTGAGAGCCACCCCATGGGAGAGAGCCAACCCCTGACACTATAATGATACTCTGCTATGATTGCACACAGGAGCCTAACAACTGTCTTCTAAGAGGCTTCATTCAGCAGCTGGTGGAAACAGATGCAGAAACTCCAGCCAAACATTAGGCAGGGCTCTGGAGACTTGTGGAAGAGTGAGGGTAAGGGCTGGGGGAATCGGAGGGGTCAAGGACAACAAGAAGATCTACAGAGTCAACTAACCTGGGCCCATGGGGACTCACAGAGACCAACCAAAGAGCCTGTGCGGACTGGACCTAAGCCCCCTCCACATTTGTAGCAGATGTGCAGCTTGGTCTTCATATGGGTCCCCTGACATGTGGAGCGGAGGCTGTGTCTGACTCTGTTGCCTGTCACTGTATCACTTGCCCCTAGCTGGGCTGCCTTGTCTGGCCTCAGTGGAAGAGAATCTTAGTCCTGTTTCGACTTGATGCGCCAGGGCAGGTTGGTAGACATGGGGGAAAAGGAGGCTGCTTCTTCCCTGAAGAGAAGGGGAGGGGGTAATGGGAGGAGGAGGGTTCTGTAAAGGTGGGATTGGGAGAGGAGGAGGGAGGGGGGCTATGATCGGGATGTAAAGTGAATACATAGATAAAATAAAAATAGATAAAACTGAAAAACAAAATCTCTACAGTTGGATCTACAGGCCAATCTGATGGAGGCATTTTTCTCAATTGAGAATCCCAGATGACTCTATATATCAAGTTACTTACTTGATTAAAACTAACTAACTAACTAACTAACTAACTAACTAACTAACCAATACAGCGGACTACCTAGCAAAAAGGGAAGCTCCCATCCTAGTTTCAGCTGAATTCCTCTATATCTTGCAGCCAGCATGTGTGGTGCCTTCAGCAATCTAGTTCCAGCGAGTAACCAATAGTAGTGAGAACTGTTTGAATTATATTAACATCTTCCAGGGCCTACTTGACCAACAATGCATAAAGAGGTAGCCTATTTATACCACTGGAATCTAAAGAACTACTCCTAAACAGGTCCACATCCCCCTTGTTGTATTAACCATCTTTCTATTCTACCTTTTGCTCAGTGGGCTAGAAGGGGCGTTGAAGCATTAAAGAACCCTAAATAAAGTTGGTCATGAAAAATCTAAGCCTACAGTTGCTTCTGAGAAAAAAGAACCACCCACTCACATGTGATATTTCTTGAAACAATTTGGTACTTTATTTTTTAATTAGATTATCAAGTATGATTTTCTTATGGCTTGTATTAGTCAGGGTTCTCTAAGCATCACAGAACTTATGGATAGTCTATGTAGTAAGGGGATTTGTTAAGGTGACTGGCAGTCTGTAGTCCAACTCCCCAACAATGGTCAGCTGTGAATGGAAAGTCTAAAGATCTAGTAATTGCTCAGTCCCACAAGGCTAGTAGATTCCAACAGATGTGCTGGCAAGTAAATGCAAGCAGATGAAGAAGAGCAAATCTTCCTTCTTCTAATGTCCTTATGTAAGTCTCCAGTAGAAGGTGTGGCCCAGATTAAAGGTGTGTACCACCACATCTGGATCTAGGACTTGTTTTGTCCTTGGCTGACCTCGAACTCAGAGATCTCATTGCCTTAGTCTCTTGAGAGTCATAGCCACTATGTATCAAGATCTCCATGCCAAGATCCAGGTCAGAAACTTGTATCTCCCAGCCTCAAGGTCTGGATCACAAGTGAGCCTTAGTTCATTCCAGATATAGTCAAGTTGACAACCAGGAATAGCTATTACATGCCTTAACGTGTATTGTTAGTTTTGGTTGACCCTTCCCTTTTCCACTGACCTCCTGTCCCTATCAAACCTGTCTAGGCTGAGTTATCTCATTTAATTCCCATTTCCATCATTTTCCTACAAATTACATATCTCTTTATGGCTGAATAAAATTCCATTGTGCATATGTACTACCTTTCATTATCCACTTACCAGCTGATGGATTTCCAGGCTGGTTCCATTTCCTTGCTATTGTGAACATGGGTGTGCAAATAGTTTCTCAGTAGGATAGAAGTCCTCTGAGCAAATGATATAGCAAGGTCATATGGAAGTTGTATGTTTCAGGTTGCAAGAAACCTGCTTTCTGTAGCAATCGCACCAATCTGAAGTAGAAATTTCTGGTTGTGTCATGTGATGCACACTCATGTGATGTTTTGCTGAGGCCAGACCCATGAGAAGACCCATGATATTTGGAGAGACAGGGTGCTTGCATAGCTAGACTTGCATCACTTCACTGGTCTTATATCTTCAAGTCATTGAGAGAGTCACAGCAGAGAACTTCTGGTATCCCCGCTGATTCTGGTTGCTCCCCCTGACTCATGCTGATTCAGCCGAGGCCTGGTGGTTTCTGCTGGATCGTGCCACTGCTGCTGATTCATGTTTAGTAGCCTGACACTACTGAACTGGACTGCTAATATCCTGACAACAGAGACTGGAATTGCCTCCAAAAAAAGGTACTTCTAAACAGGTCCACATTCCCTTGTCCTATTTACCTTCATTTTGCCACTCTCTTTGGATGGTAGGCTAGAAGGGGAGTTGAAGCATTTGAAAACCCTTATTAAAGACAGTTTTGAAAGATCCAAGCCTGCACAAGTCTGCAGTTCTACCACCAGTAAATAAGTTCTACTTTCTCCACATCATTGGCAACATTTGTTGTTATTTGTTTTCCTGATGACAGCCTTTCTTCCTGGAATGAAATGTCCCAAAGTAGTTTTAATTCACATTTCCTTGATTGCCAAAAATGTTCAATAATTTTTTAAAAATTGGTTTTGGGCCCCTTATATTTCTTTGTTTGGGAATATTTTGTTCAATTCTTTAGTCCATTTTAAGCAATGGATTGTTATGTGGGGGAGGGTGGCTCTCTTTATATTCTGGATAGGAATGTTATGTCAGATGTATAGCTGTCAAATATTTCATATATATATATATATATATATATATATATATATATATATATATNGTGTGTGTGTGTGTGTGTGTGTGTGTGTGTTATCTCTTTACTTAACCATTTATTAACCATTTCTTTCTCTGTTAAGAGCTTTTAATCCCATGAGTCACATCTGCTGGTTTTTAACCTTATCTTCTAAGTGACAGAGTTAGTACTCAGGTGAAATCCTTACCTATGTCCCTGTGTCTTGAAGTGTTGGCCTTACTTTTTCCTGTAGCACTTTCAAAGTTTCAAGTCTAACATTAAGAATTCTGATTCACTTGGAGATAGGTGGGGTTTTTTCTGTTTGTTTTGTTTTTTCAAGACAGAGTCTCTCTATGTATTGCTTGCTGCCCTGGAACTCACTATGTAGATCTGGCTGACCTTGAAGTCACAGAAAACTGACTCTGAAGTGCTGAGATGAAAGGAGTACACCACCACACTCAGTATAGAATTGAGTTTTATGGAGAGCGATAAGAGTCTAATTTTATTCTTCTATATGTATCTATGTAGTCTGAGGAAAGTCATTTTTGGAAGATACTGTCTTTCGCCCACTGTGTATTTTTGGCATCTTTGTTAAAGAAAAAAAATCAAGTGGTTGTAGCTGTGTGTGCTGATGTGGGTCCTCCATTCTATTCCACTGATCTATGTGCCTGTTGTATTGTCACTGCCATGGTATTTTCAATCCTGTGTCTCTGAAGTCTGGTGTCATGATATTTCCAACATTACTCAATTGATGAGGCTTGCTTTAACTATCTGAGGTCTTTATGCTTCCATGTGAATTTTAAAAGCTTTTTTTTTTCATATTTCTAGGGAAAATGGTGTTGGAATTTTGATGGGCAATGCTTTGAATCTGCAGATTTGCTTTTGGTAAGACAACTACCTTCACAGGAGTAATTCTTTCAATCCATAAGCATGGGAAGTCTATCTTCTAGTAACTTCTTCAATGTTTTTAAGATTTTAGTGTATGGGTATTTTGCTTCTCTAGTTAGATTTATTCCAAAGTATTCCTTTACTGTTGTAAAATTTTTTTAGCTATTGTAACTGAAATTGTCTTCCTCATTTATTTCTTCAAATTTCTGTCTTTGCTACATAGAGAAGCCATTGATTTTTACATATTAATTTTAAACATTTATTTATTTTATGTGTCTAAATATTCTATCTGCATGTACCCTTTGTGCCAGAAAAAGGCATCACATCCCATTATAGATGGTTGTGATCCACCATGTGGTTGCTGGGAATTGAACTCAGGACCCCTGGAAAAGCAGCCAGTGCTTTTAACCTCTAAGCTAGTCTCTTGAATATTAATTTTGTATTGTGTCATTTTGCTAAAAGTATTTATCATCTTTAAGAGTATTCTGGTAGAGTCTTTGAGATTTCAAGTATATATAATCATGTAATCCACTTCGTTTACATCTCTTCTCTCTGGCTCTATGACTTCAAGCACTATATTGAACAGGGATGAAAAAAATGGACAACCTTGTCTTGTTCCTTACCTTAACCAAAATTCTTTGACTTTTCTCCTCTGTTTAGTATGATGTTGACTGTAGATGTGCTATATATAGGCTTTGCTATGTTGAGATATATTCCATCTTCAGAGATGTTAATAATGAAGGAAAGTTGGATTTTGTCAGACATGTTTTCCATATCTATTGAGATGAT
Organism: Mus minutoides; assembly: GCA_902729485.2. Lineage (NCBI taxonomy): Eukaryota > Metazoa > Chordata > Mammalia > Rodentia > Muridae > Mus > Mus minutoides. Next base: position 959,820 of record LR750081.1, on the reverse strand, counting down.
CAGTTGTTTTCTTTCCTTGAGTCCATCTCTCCAATATATTATATTTGATTTTTCATACAATGAATCATCCCTACATCTCTGAAGTGAAGCAGTTATGATCATGATGAATGATCTTTTTTTTATGTGTCCTCGAATTTAGTTTGCCAGCATTCTGTTGGGAAAAAAAAAAATGCCTCTATCATCATTAAGGAAATTGGTCTGTAATTTCACCTTTGCATTGTATCCTTATCTAATTTGAGTATTGGGGTAATGTTGACTTTGCTTCAAATTGTGGCTTTCTTTTCAGTTTTATGGAATGATCTGGTAAATTATTTAAATTAATGAATTTGGAGTCATTACTTAAGGATTGGTAAATTTTGAAATATGCAATGTCTAGGTTTTTTATGTTGTGTTTTCATATTGGAATTTGTGCATAGAGAGTGAGATTGTTGGCTGATTTTTTTTTAATTAATTTGAGTCACTTTTCTTCTTTCATTTGTGTTTGAAATACTTACAGGGAACTAGGTTGCAATAAGATTGAGATGTCATTTCTCTCTGTTAAGTGTTCAGGACTATCCTAGTTCTCTGTAAGTAGAATACTGTCAACAGTAATAGTCACTACCCAAAGGAGACCCATTTGAAAATAGAGTAATAACAAGCTATGAAACAATCACCTCCAAAGCACCAACCAGTTTAGGATATAAAGGGACATTAATAGTACCCTGTGACAAGTATATTAGTTATTATAGATACCCTTAGGAGAAAAGGAAGAAAATACAATAGGATTATTGATTGCTATTGAGGTTCTAGAAAATAGAGAAAGGGAGCATAAACGGCAGGGGGACTTTTAGGGGAAAAAAGTGTCTGGTGAGGGAATTTCCATGAAAGGCAGAAGGAAGAAAGAGATGGTAAAGACTTGCTGCAGATAGCTTAGAACATGCTCAGCTCTCTGGAGGCCGAAGCTCGGGGACTTTGCAAAGCAGGCCAGACTTTGTTCTTTGGGAAATGAGAACATGAAAGAGTAAGGGCACAGAGAGAAAACTCTATGTAGGGCAAGAACACTGAGGAGCTGAGAGGGCGTGGGCTATCAAAGATGGAATAGACGTAGAGGAGGGAGAACTGGGAGGAAATGAACAATGCTAACTGACTGGCCCAATTGCAGGGCTTCATCTGGACTCTCCCACATGCCTTTCCTGGCTCCCAAATGCTGTCTGGCCTCTGGGAGTTGCTCAGCCAAAATGCGTTATTTTTACTTCAGGATGCTAATTGAGCATGGCCCCTGAAGGATGCTGAAGCAGATTGTGAGTGATACCAAAGCCCCTCCCACCCATTTCCTCTAACAAAAAATTGCTCCAGGCTCTTGCTCTCCAGGTAAAATTACATTCAGCCCTTCTCTGAAGCCTTTCCACACTCTCCCAGTGTGACTCACCAGCTTCCTGCATCAATGCCACTCAAGTGTGTCATTATGTAGTACATTACTGTCTCTCAGAATGACTTTCGGGAGTCATTCTGATGTGTGTTTGTGTGGGGTGGTGGTGGTGGGTGGTGTTGTTCTCCAGACCTGACTCACAGAGCCCTTCCTCTGCTTCTTTATTCTGGCATCTAGAATCATCAAGCATGTATCTGGGAACAGGCTGCAGCTGCTGATGCAGTGAAATTGAAAGGGGAACTGAGAAATCTTGGCAGGCTCCTGACCCACCACTTCTGCTCAGAACACACCTTACCAGCCACCTGCCTGACCCACTTCCACAATCTAACTAGTCATTTCTGAGTCTACCTTTAGCCCCAGAGGCTGTATGTACCTCCAAGGCTCACCAGTTGTGGAATGAATGGGGGAAGGGGAGCTTGCCACGTTGAAGGAGGTGCTGAGAGGAAACAGCACAGCCAGAATGCATGCCAGCCCTGGACTGCTATCACAACCAGTCAGAAGCCAGGAGCACAAGTGGTGCCCACATGACAGAGAACCAGAAGTTCCAGGGATCCATTTGTCATCCTAAACCCAAGTGATTCTGTGGAGGACTCTCCATGGAAAAGACCTTGCCTGGGTGGATGATACAAGCTTTAGTTTTGTGCAGAAACCAATTGGGATGACTGTACCCCAAAATCTTGACCTTTTTGGCAGGGGAGAGGAGACAGTTACACCCGTATCCCCATGTCTGGGTGCTATGTCCATAACCAGGCCAAATCCACAAACCGAGAGAGGGTTTGTCCTCTGCACTGTACAGTTAGGTGAGCAGAGGGGACAGGAATTCAAATTACAAGCTCCGTGTCTACATAGCAAAGAGAGCTGCATAATCAGGAAGAATGGGTGGCTGTGGTCTTCTGTGGATCACATACAGGCCCAAGTTGCATTGGGCTAGAAAATAAATGTACCTTTCGTTAGAAAGGGAACCTGTCGCCTTTGATGTTTTACAGTATGGGGAAGCGTCTTTTTGCGTGTGCCAAGAACCTTTATTTATATCATCCCCACCTATCTCACACATCTCACATCACCTTGGTTCTCTCTCTCTCTCTCTCTCTCTCTCTCTCTCTCTCTCTCTCTCTCTCTCTCTCCTCTTCTCTCTCTTCTTTCATCCCCCTCTCTTCCTCCCCTTCCGTCTCTATTTCCTTCCTTCCTTCCTTCCTTCCTTCCTTCCTTCCTTCCTTGCTTCCTTCCTTCCTTCCTTTCCCTCTCCAACTCCCTCTCGCTCTCCCTCTCCCCCTTTCTCTTTCTCCCCTTCTATCTTTCTACTTCTCTTCCTCCTCCTCTCCCTTCTTCATTTTTGGTTTTTTGAGACAGAGTTTTTCTGTGTAGCCCTGGCTGTTCTTGAACTTGTTTTGTAGCCCACACTTGCCTTGAACTCAAAGACCCCTGCCTATGCTTCCTGAATTCTGAGATTAAAGTTTTGTGCCACCATGCACTGCTCAAGTGATGCCATTTTCAATTGTCACATAATACCCTTGCTCACAGGGCAAGTGCCTACCAATGATGGTGAGATGCCTCTCACCCTATAGCTAGTCAGGAGAGGAATAGGCAAGAATTTCTGACCCAGAGAGAAGGAGAGGATTTCAAGTGGAATCCTGGAAGTCTCTATCAGGATACAAATAAAGAAGGAAATGACCAGATGAGACCAAGATTACAGGTAACAGGCTACATGGCTGGAAAGTAGGCCAGGCCAGTATTATCAAGTTTGAATAGCTTAGAATCTGCCCACTATAGTGCCTGAAGCTTTTAATAAATATAAAAGTCTCCAAGTCATTTCTCTGAGTTATTACTCTGAGTATGGGTGAATGTAGAAAATCTTGTATTTTTATACCTCTCACCTCCTTTTCTGTCTGCAAAGGCTTCTTTGGGGACAGGATAGGGCACATGACACACCAGGATTAGAGAATCCAGGAGAGTTAAGATCCAAGAAAAAGAAGATTTAACACATGCTTCAGCCTGGAGTGTGGAAAAACAAACAAACAAACAAACAAACAAACAACCAGGAAGCCCTGAGTCTTACAGAACTTTATAAGAAAGCTGGAGCCCAGGGCTGACCAGAGCTGCCTGCTTCATTTGAAAAGGAGTGGACACTAGCCTCACCTTCACAGACACATAACTTACCACCAAACTACCAGACTGCCACAGCAGACTAGAAAAGAAAGGAAACAGGATGTGGGGTAGGGCTATCAGACCTCAAAGAGTGTAGTCCCCACCCCCTCAGGAACAAGGTATGTGGGAGATAAGGGAGACAGTGTGTAACTGCAGGTGACTGACTGCTGGCTGCCATTGTGCTCTGTGAAATCTTTAAATTTGTAGAACCTTAGAGAGATGAAGCCTTGCTGGATGGAGCAAGTGAACCACTGGAGGCAGGCTTTGACATCACTTCCTGTTCACTCTCTCTTCCAGGCTGCTGATTCAGTGTGAGAAGTGGACCTTGTGCACCTGTCACCAGGATGGACTGTATATGTTGAAACTGTAAACTCAAATAAAACCCCTTCCTCGAGATGCTTTTGTTGGGGTGTCTTACCCCAGCAACAAAAGAGAAATGAGTGCATACTGAGTCTGAGTTGAACGCACCTCTTTTCTTCATGGTGGGGAATGAGGAAAAGATGGAAAAGGGAGGAGGGAATGAGAGGAAGAGATATCACCCTTTCTCTCCTTTTTCTCTCTTTCCAGATCTTATATGGATTATATGGAGTACATTGCATTGAATAAAGGTGGCTATTCTTAGCTTGGTCTATAGATTAAAGTGGCAACTTTTTTTCTGGAAACACATTCATAGCATACCCAGAAATAATACTTTTCCAGGCATTCCTAGATCCTTTAATTTTTCAAGCTGACTCCTGTAATTAAGCATCGCATCCCTCATCTTCAAACAGGTATGCACCTCTACCTTGTGAGCCGGTGTGAAAAGGGATTTTACTCTGGTTTCCAAATAGCTCATCTACTCTTTCCAGGAGCCCTTAGATACTGATGCTGTTACAGTTTGTGCTGGTCAGGTTTGTTGATCTTTCTTCAACTTGACATAAATCTAGACATATCTAGGAAGAAGAATTGCCTCTATCAGATTAACCTATAAACAAGTGTCTGGGGGGGGGGGTAGGAAATTCCTTAATGATTGATATGGGAGGGTCCATCTCACTGTGTACAGTGCCACCCCTAGGCAAATGATCCTAGATGCTATAAAAAAGTAGGCTACAGCCACAATGCAGAGTACTAGCCAAATGGAAGATGTTTGAATCTCACTAAGAAGGGGAAATAAAAGAATCATCAGAGGTAGATGGAGGGAGAGAACAGGGTTGGAGAAGGGAAGGAAAAGGGGGATGGGGGTGGGGAGGAGTGGATCAGATGTCGGGAGAGCCAGGGAGAGAGGGCCAGAGAGTGAACAGTATCACATCCTAGAGTGAGTATCTCTAGGATGTGCCAGAGACCTGGGACGGGAGAAGCATCAGGGAGTCTATGAGGGTGACTCTAGCTGAGACTCCTAGCAGTGGGGGATATGAACCCTGAAGTGGCCACCTCCTGTAGTCAGGCAGGACTCCCAGTGGAGGGATAAGGACACCAATCCACCAAGAAAAATCTCTGACCCAAAATTTGTCCTGCCTATAAGAAGTACAGAGACAAAGATGGAGCAGAGACTGGGGAAATGGTCAACCAATGACTGGCCTAGCTTGAGACCCATCCCATGGGGAAGAGAAATGAAAAAATTGTCCTAATACTACTAATGATACCCTGTTATGCTTGCAGACAGGAACCTAGCATAACTAGGTTATGAAAGGCTCCACCCAGCAACTGACAGAAACAGATGCAGAAACCCACAGCCAAACATGAGGCAGAGTTCAAGGAGTCTTGTGGAAGAGTTGGGGGAAGGATTTCGGGACCCACAGAGGACAAGGACTCCATAGGAAGACCAACAAAGGCAACTAACTTGGACCCTTGGGGTGCTCCCAGAGACTGAATCATCAACCAAAGAGCATACATGGGCTGGACCTAGGCCCCCAACATACATGTAGGCCCTCTACATACATGTAGCAGATGCACAGTGGGTCTTTGTGCAAGTCCCCCAACAACTGGAGCAGAGGCTATCCCTGACTCTGTTGCTTGTCTGTTTATCTTGTTCCTCTAACTGGACTGCCTTGTCTGACCTCAGTGAAGAGAATGTACCTAGTCTTGCAGTGATTGGCATGCCAGGGTGGATGGATCCCCAGGGGCTCTTTCCCCTTCTCCTCTGAGAAGGGGAGGTAAGCATGGGGAAGGGGCTGTGTGAGGGAGAATAGGGAGCTGCAATTGGAATGTAAAGTGAATAAGTAAATAAATGGGGGGGGGGAGAAAGCAGGCTAAAACAATCAATAGAGAGCAACCCAGTAAGCAGCATTCTTCCATGACTTCTGCTTCAGTTCCAGGTTCCTGCATTTTATACCTGACTTGGCTTCCTCCAGAATTCTATGACCTGGAATATGTAAGCCGAATAAATCCTTTCCTATCCAAGCTGGCTTCGGCCAGTTTTTATCACAGCAATAGAAACCTAACTAGGACACATTCCAAGAACCAGACTGTACCCAAAGAATGCAAAATGGTCGGTGATAGATCATCCAAGCCCAGAATCAGAATAGCACAATGAATTCAGACTGCAAGGGAACCAATTCAAAGCTTGCAAATACGTGCATTGCAATACTTTTTACAATAATAAAAAAAAGGCCCTGCAAATAGACTTAAAAAAAAAAAAAGTATGAGAAATCCTTACAGTGCTCCCAAAAGCTGTGCCTCTAGAGCACTTTGTTGATAAGTTTATGATGAGCACAGGGAAAAATGCACAGCACAAACTTCTAGATTATATGTGTATTATATTCTCAATGAAGATAAAATCATATATGCCTAAACAAATGTCTTGTCCACTTAGGGATCATACCCTCTTCCAGGTCTTCAGAGTCCTTTCAACTCAGTGACATTCTCAGGTGTCTTACCACCAAGTATTAATCCAGGGCATAGATACCAGAGTGATCTGGCAAAAATCCCCATTTTAAATATTTTTGAGGCCCTTCATATCTATCAATAATTTAGGGTCAATAATTTATGTGCCATACTTTCTTCCCAGGTGTTTTTCCTTGATTAAACTTCTGCACTTTCCCATTAAATATTAATAGCAGGTGTGGTCCAGTTAGTTCCTTGCTGTGCTCATGATGCAGCATCAAATTTATAGGTTTGTTTTCTTAAGACTATGACTTCAAAGACCTAGCTCTGCTTCTCGGGGGCTCTCCCAGCCAGTAAGATCTGCTGCCACCAGGTAGAGGGCTGTGCTTGGTTTTCATATTGTGAGTAGAACAGAATGTCTTTGATTGGGCAGCTAAGTGCACTAGCAGTACAGTACAGCTGGGGTGGCAAAGTGCTTTCCTCGAAAGAATGAGGTCCCGAATTCAATCCCCAGAACCCATGTTAGAGCAACAACAATGACAACAACAACAACTACAACAGAAACAGTCTGTGTGGTGCTAGTCTGGTAATCTCAGCACTGGGAAGCAGTAACAAATGAACAGATTGATCCGCGGGGCTCAGCTAGGCAGCCTAGCCTATTTGGTGGGTTCTAGACCTCTACAGATCCTGTCTCAAGAAAAAAAAAAAACAACACTGAGGAACAATATCAAAGTTGCCTTCTGTTCTCCACATGTGCATGTGCACACACACACACACACACACACACACACACACAGAGAGAGAGAGAGAGAGAGAGAGAAATGAGGGATCATGTATCAGGGCAATGTGACAGAATATCCCTGGGTAGAGGGCTTCAGGGGCCTTCTTGAAGGAGGCAAGGTATTGGTTGAATTTTAAATAAAAGGGTAGACTAGCTACAGCAATTTGGGGGAGGAGCAATCATCAAGGTCCCTCTAGACCCCAAACAATGGGTACTCTCACTACACTTCAAGGACGATCTCGCTTGCTTCTAGTGTGTAGCATATTTTCAACCTTTTTCTTTCTCCCAGAGAGAAGATGGGTCAATTTCTTCTGTCTTCTTCCAAAAATATGACCTTTGAAGGTCTCAACAGGTCCTATTAAGTGTCTTTAAGACTACCCTCACAAGCAATCATGAGCAAGCGATATTCATTCATTGTCATATGTACTAGGCAGTTTTCAGGGAAACAGACAGGTGAATTTTCCCATTCAAAGAGTCAGTCCTTTGGTCTGGTATGACCAATGCTGTTCCTGGTTTGTGTTCTTGCCTGAGATCATTTGCCAAAACCTTTCTCTCGAGTCTATGGTGAAGATCATCTAAGCTGCTCCCGATAGATCCAATCATTCACTCATCTCAGGCATGTGACCTCAATTTGACTTGGTCATAAAATTTAATATTCTATAATTCACAGAGAGCCTAATGCATTCACCATCTGTTCTTTTAGGGAGGGACCACTGGGAGAATTCTGGGGGCTCATGTGGGATTGATAACTTCCTGACATCACCTGGGGCCTTTTCATTCACATTCAAAGGCAATGATCTGCCTAGACTATTAGTCTGTGCTTCAGAAACAATGTGTTCTCACCACCTGGTTGGCCTTGTTATCTGTCTACAGAGTTTCTCTTTCTCTTGCCTTGAGTAATCACTTCAAACCACACCAAAAGCCCCCTCCACTTAATTGAGAGCTTTAAGTGAGTACACCTATCAAGTTTCAACCTAATTAATGTTTTGAAAACACCAATGCATCCCTTAGTAACATGGAAGGTTTTGTTTCACAAATACCTTTACCAACCTATCTCAATGGGTTCTCATGCTACTGTGAGGCCATTCCCTTGAAATAGGAAAGGAAGTTCTTGTTATCCCCATTATTCAAGATGAGATACTAAAGCTAGAAAGGTAGCATGCTCCAGATCTAGGACCAATTCTTGAGTCTTTGGTGGGCCTTCTTCCCAAAATATTTAGCGGCCCCCATCCTTGTTTGGAAAAACAAAACAGAACACAGCAATAGCCCCTTACCCTAGCATCCAAGCCTCGGTGGCTTGTTCCCCAAATGTTACTAAACCTGTCTTGCAGAATACTAGTCAATGACATAAATGGTTTCATAAGAGAAAGAGCTCCTCTATGAGGTAGCCAACTGAGTAGAGATGAAGAGAGCCCTCCTTGAGGGCAGTTTAGGAGTCCTAAAAAGAAGCAGGATGCTCCAAGGGTGTAGAGAGAGCTCATTGGAGGTGCAAAGAAAAGAGTGGAGATCAGTGGTACACCATTGCTCAGTCACACTCCTTAGTTTTTCATAAGACACTGTCCAGGGAAAGCTGCCTTAGCAAGCTCTAATGGAAATACAGTTCTGGCTTGTTCAAGTCAAAAGTCTCCCATTGAACACTTGTATAGGGTGAGGAACAGAGTTGATACTTTCAATTGGTTTGGACTAACCTCCAAATTTCTGAAAAATATTTGAAACAACTTTTAGCATTGTGCCTTAAGTTCATACTGTGACCAATACAATGCTAATAGTCATGGGTTGCTTGGCTATCCAGCTTCTAATTCTGGTAGTAAAAGAAATAGCCATGAGCATGTGAGGGCAGAGGGCTTGTTTCAAGGTTTCCCTCTACAGACTCATCTTGTATACCTGCCATCTGTTCCAACTGAGCTTGCAATCGCAGGGTTCTGAATATGCCTTCCCCAAAGCTCCCCTGGCTTCCCCAGGTCCCTTCAGGAACTTGTGAGCAGGCTTCAGGGAGGCAGAATACACTGCAGGGCTGTAAGAGGAATTTCATGTGCTTATGTGTGTGTGTCAAGGAAGAACAGACCTTCAAAAGGACCCATGACATTCACCACCCCCACCCTGCCCCAACACAAATAAAAGGTTGGAAATCAAGTCTATAGATGATTTCCCTTGCTCCGAATGTCCTTCGCAGTCCTCCTGACCTACCTGATACTATGCTTCTTAATTTCTCTTCAGAACTTAAAACAAAGCCAACCACTGTCCCTGGGACTTGGCAAATTTCCCTCTCTGGAATAGTTTAATTGCTCTCTTCTTTCCAAATATTAATTCAAAAACCAGAGAAGCCAGATTATTCCTAGGGTGGCCTTTACATATGCAAATAATGTGTGATAACTTATCTCAATTGATAGCACAATTATCCGTAAACTTTAATCACTCCCTTCAGAGTTGATTTACATCCTCCTATTAACACAGTGGTCCTGTGTGACAAAGCAGGGAAAGAGCTGAGTAGATATATTTAACCACTTTGACAGATAGTGTTCCCTATGAAAAGAAAGCCATACTCTCACCTGTAAAAACTGCATAATGATATTACAATTGGGGGAGAAGGGGTGGATGGGAAAGGCTCAACTACTCTCCCAATACAGAAACAGACCCACCCAGCTGCCCATGAAGCTTGCATGAAGAAGCCTTCAAAGGATAGATTGGTCTGGGGGGGATATTCCCAGGAAGTTGGCACAAGAGCAGTGAGGTGGATGAAGGTAGTGAGGATGCTGGATGTCCAGCCTTGGCATCCTGGCAACCTTCTATCTCTAGAAGCTTTTACACTCCATGTATCTGAAGCCTCTTCTGTTGGCTATACTCCTCCAACTCTGAACTTGTCACATACTGTTCTCCACTCAGTGGCGCCACGTGGCCCTGGGTAATATATGGCTTTCCCCTGGGCAGAGCCATTCTGGAATCCTCTACTTGGATGGATTATGTCAAACCCAATACATCTGAGAAGTGCACCATTTTCTACCTCCCCAGTAACTAGGAAGTAGCTCCATTATCCTCTACCACAGTTTCTGCCCTTCTGATTAGTTTCCTTATTTTTTCTTTTTTTTCAACTTTAAACAAAATTTTATTATATAAAGGTTGTCACATAATTAGATACTTCTCTATGCTGTATACAATTACTCTTATTCCACAGAACGGCTGCTTCTGAACATCTCATCTGGTCACACAAGCACTATATTCCTGGTTGTAACAGAATCATAGTATAAATGCCTCAGTGTTTTGACTTGAAATCAGGACACAATATATGGCTCTTGCACTCAGTAATAGGAATGCACAAATGTTTTTATTTAAAAAATACAAAATAAATTCTCTGAAGCCATGGACAATATTAGCAGTAACTATTATACATTGTCAATGGAAACCAGTAACTGGTGTGATCAGCCAGTCATTTTCGTCAAGTGATTTCTCTGAAGTCATTGGTAAGGATTCTGCCTTGAACTTCCTGTCACAATTCATGGATAAGAGGAAACCACTATTCTTGGAGTTAGAACATGCCACCTCTCATTCCACACATTGTTTTCATTCCAGGGACTTTCTCTTCTGTAGGAATTTCTGTCAGTACAGCTTCTACTTTACTTATGTTATGATTAGTTCACAACTTAGAATCTAAGAAAGCCTCAATTGAAAGGTTGCCTAGGGCTGGTGAGATGGCTCAGTGGGTAAGAGCACCCGACTGCTCTTCTGAAGGTGATAAGTTCAAATCCCAGCATCCACATGGTGGCTCACAACCATCCATAACGAGATCTGGCGCCCTCTTCTGGAGTGTCTGAAGACAGCTACAATGTACTTACATATAATAAAATAAAATAAATCTTTTAAAAAAAAAAAAGAAAGGTTGCCTATATCAGGCTGGTCTATGGACATGTCTGTGGGGAATTGTCTTAATCCTTGAGGTAGGAAAACCCAGCCCATTGTGGGTAGCACCATTCCCTAGGCTGGGGCATTAACTGTATTCAAGGGGAAGAAGCTAGCTGAGCAAAACCTGAAAGGAAGTAACATGGGTGCATTAATTTCTCTTTACTCATGAATGTAGATGTGGTGTGACCAAATGCTTTAAGCTACAGCCTGATGTCCTCCTAGTAATGGACTATGACCAGCAACCACATGGTGGCTCACAACCATATGTAATAAGATCTGATGCCCTCTTCTGGGGTGTCTGAAGACAACTATAGTGTACTTACATATAAATAAATAAATATTTTTTTAAAAAGAGTAAAATAAATACAGGAGTGTGGATGGTTCAAGAGGGGAGAACATTCAAGTCTTCTGGAAATAGTGGAGTTTTCCAAGAATTTAGATGTTAACTCTTTTCCTCTTTTCATTGATATTCCATGGCAAATTGTCAGCCATCTCATCAGTAAATATCATTCAGCATGCAAAATTATCACAAAATGAAAGGCTGTCTAGAGGTCACTCTGTACCATTTTGTACCTAAGAAGTTTCAGGTAATCCTGAAAATGGACTTCTGACCCACAGGAGCCTGTTCTCGAAGATAAGAAATATTAGGGTAATAAGAAAAAAATTCAGCCAGATAACCTAGGAGGTACAGGATCAGGGTGGCATCACCTCGACAATCTAGGTAGTACAGGATCATGGTTACACTACCTGACAACTTAAATAGTACAGGATCAGGGTAGTACCACCTTGACAACCTAGGTAGTATAGATCAGGGTGACACCACCTTCCACTTCACAATGGTTCCTGTCTCTACCCAGGGTGCCATAAAATGGTTTTTTTAGCCAATGTGATAATGACAACCAAATTCAGAAAAAAAAAAAAGTTGGCATTCAGAGTAAATCTTCTTTTAACTAGTATGAGTATATTTATTATGGGGAACTAAGATAGGGTCAACAATACCAGATTTTAAAGCACAAGAGTCTAAGGTAGGATAACCTTCCTCAGGGTTGGAATGGACAAAAGAAAGAAGGGTACAGGAACATTGAAGGAGTCTTCATTAAAGACTAGCTGTGCTGGTGATAACAGGGAATCATGACATTTAGCTTATAGACATGTAAGTGGAAGGTATTCTAGAGTTTTAGGGTAAAAGCCCTGATCCAGGGGTCACGGCAGACTCATTTTGACTATCCACCCTGATGTGTCAACTGAAAATCAGAGAGAGGACTTAATCAACATGACTACCCTGCAAAGAAGTGATAAATGGTTTTATAAGCCAAAACTTTCAGATTTCTTTAGGGCATGATAGGAGGTACTCAGCTCAGGTCAAGATGTGGACTGCCTGATGTTATCCCAGTTCCAGTTCTGAAAGACAGCTAAAAGAAGACCTTGTTGGAAGGTTTTGGGGTACATTGTGTGAAGGTGTGTTTCTGTATATTCAATTGTTAATTCTGTACCATCAGAGAGCTAAATGCTGGCAGGATCTTGATATTATTATTTCTATGACCCATCACTGGTATCTTATCTTGTAAATATTCATCCTTTTTCACTGGCCTATAAGCTATCTAATTGTATCTAATTGGCTGTAATAATGATCTGACAACCAATAGCTGGGCAGGAAGTTGAGGGCAGAACTTGAGAGAAAGGGGTGAGGGGGAGAGGAAGAGAAAGAGAGGGAGACGGAAGGAGAAAGGGGAGGAGGAAGGGAGAGAGGGCGGAAGGGAGAGATTTGGGGGGCTGGAAGAAGAAATGAGACACAGGAGATTTGCCAGTGGACACAGAAGTGGACAGACCAAAGCAGAGCAGAGAGGTAGAGCTAGCCACATGGTGGGACATAGTGCTAGGATAAGTCAGATCAAGCTAGATAGCTGTCTGGGAGACTGCCCTAGCTAAAAAGGCCTAAGCTTTAAAATATTAAAAAGCTGGTGGTCCAAGAAAAGTCCCACTATAGGAGGGGGCAAACTGGTTCTCTATAGAGGACTACTCCTGCTCAAAATGAAGCCCCTCTGTCATAGGTGTCTTTCCTTCCAGGTTTAAAGGGGTTTATCAATGAGTCTTATCACTCCTGGAATCCATGGTGACTACAGATTTTATACAGTACCTAGATTTCGTCTTCTTCACAGAATTATACCAAATAAAGTATTAATGACATCACTAGGTCATACTGTCCTATCAGACCAGCATCAAATATGTGGCCCTTTGTTGACAGAAATGCCAGTAAACAGCCCAGGATAGCATCAGTATTTACAATGTATTAAAAACTGTATCTTTCCTTCTGAACGTAAGGTGAAGATTTCTAGGTGAAAATTTGGGGATGGTACTTCAGTCCATTGCTCCTCAAAATCCCTCTAGCCCATATGGAATCCAAAGAATTAAAGTGTTACACTGGTTAGGTTTCAACTAGACACAATTTAGACATATCTGGGAAGTAAGCCTAATTAATGGCTTCCTAGATCACACTGGCTTATGGAGACATCTGTGAAGGATAGCCTGGTCTTAACTGATATGAGAAGACCCAGCCTACAAGTGGGCGAGACAATCCCTAGCTTGGGACCCTGTTATGTATAAGAGGAGAAAGAGCCTGCAAACCACTATGCATCCATTCATGCGTTTCTTGGTGCTCTTGACTGGGATGCGAAGTGACTTAGCTACTTCAAGCTCTGCCTTGACTTCCTCAAACTATGAGTGTTACCAGGAAATATTAACTGAGATAAACTCTTTCTTTTGCAGTTGTATGTTGTCTGAATACTTTATCAGAGCAACAGAAATGAAACTATGACAGGTACCCTCCTCTTGGGGGAGGGCAAAGCCATCTCCCATTTCCTTCAACCTGTGCTTGCTGGGAAACCTTATTTCCTTCCCCATTCACATCAATTTCACTTTCATAATCCCCTTTACCTTCAGTTCTGCCTTGGATCCCTTTCATCCTTTTCTTCCCACACTTCTGCTTGCACCAGTCCAGACTGTCTGCTCTCACTCTGAGACAGTCGAGCTCAACACAGAAAAAACTCAGGAGCCACAACGCAGCATCTGCATTAGTCAGGGCTTTCCAGCAGCACAGAGCCAAAGTGGAGAACAGGGAGAGGAAAAGGTTTATTACGAGGAACTTACCATGGTGATGATGCAGACAACCTAGCACCTGTAAGCTGACATTCCGGAAGGGTTGGTGGCATCCTGGGGAGGCTGGTGGCATAGTATAAACTGAAGTCTGGGTCTGAAGACCTAAGAGCCATTGCAGCAAAAACTTACCCTTAGCTCAAGCAAATCGTCCAGCCGCTCCGCTGGCGCTCTGAATCTAAGCCCTCAGCAGTTTGGGCAGGGCTCACCCATCTTGGACAGCAGCCTGCTTTACTCTACCTGCCATTCACCTGCTAACCTCTTCTGATACTGCCTTTACTGACAGCCTAGAATGTTTAACGGAGGATCCTGCTTTTCCAAACACTAACATCCCAACTGCCTGGTACTGCAGTCAGCCTACCACTGTCCTCCACTAAAGGGTTTGATGATCCTTGTCATGTGGGAAGAAACTTTCCATTCTCAAATACATTTCCTCCAAGTCTTTCCTTGCTAACCACCTCCTTTCTTCCTTGAAGACCAACATGCCTCCTCTCAAGAATGGCAGGGTCACAGAGTCTCAGGTCCTGCCTCTAAATCCTCAGAGGCTCCTTGCCATTTCTGGGCCACATTCCCCATCTTGGTCCTATAGCTCTCAAATGTCGAGCTTCACTCTGCACATATGACATTGCCTCCAGTGACACTGCTTTCTCGTGACACTGGAACCATTAGAATAGGTCACCTTTCTTCTTCTTCACTGCTGTCCAGCCCTGCCCTGTCCCTATGATAATTCTGTTACAGCAACAGATCTTGGCTCACTGGTGATTCTCCCTCATTCTGTGACATCACCATCAAGCTCTCTGTGATTGGATTCCCTCTCCAGCAATCTTTTTCCCCCTCTCCCTTTAAGATCACAGCATAGATCTTGTTTTTACTAACATCGTGCCTAAAAACCCTTTTTCAAACACAATTGGTCTCACATATTCAATCAATCTCAGATCAAAAATAGCTAAAGAAAGTACCACGTTGCTGTAGAGTCATACTACGCGTAGTTAATCTAACAATAACTGTGCCTGTGCTAAACATGCACACTCTTTTGCTTGCCATTTATTACTAAACAATCGAGAAAGTTTGATGAATTGGGTGTTATTTCACCTATCTGTAGTTCCAGTACTCAGGAAAGCTGAGGCAGGAGAATTGCCACTCAAGGCAATCCTAGACATCAATAGTGAATTTCATACCAGCAACAGATACATAACAAGACTCTGACTCAATAAAAACAAAATAATATAACAATCACTTACATAGGATTTCTATTGTGCTTGTTATTATGACTAATCTAGGGGTTTAAAGTATGAATAGGATAAGTAGATAACCATTTTGTATAAGAGATTTGAACATTAATGGATTTAAACATCTGTAGGGGACTTCTTGCTGCTCTGGAAGGAAAAAAAAAACATTATTTGCTTAAGACCCTGGAACCACAGCTCTGTGAATTGTGGAGGATAATCACATCTCATAGATAAAATGATTTTCACTTCATCAAAACAACTGATCTATGAGTCAAGCAACCACCACCAAATGAAAAGCATCAGCTTAGGATCACTCTCAGCTCCCTCCTCACTCTGCCCTTCTCCAGACTCACCTGCAAAGGTGTAAGCTTGGTGGAATCTACATGTCTGTGATTATCTCCAACAGGCCAAGCACAGCTCAAGAACAATCATGTGATCTGTATGTGTGACCAGGCAAGTCCAGGAACACTTGAAAGCATTCTCACCCCAACATCCTTTCTACTCTGCCAAGCCCCTTTCTTCCCTCCCACTCTCAGCTAATGGACTTGTCTTATTTTAGGTCTTATTTAGGAAAACAGAAGTAACCCATGTATTAATGACTCCGTGTCTAAATCTTCAGACCTGAATATCCCCCCTCAATTCTAACTGTAAACTACACATATCCACTTGGGGGTCTGGAGGCATCTTAAATGTATCTTGTCAAAATACCTCTAGCAATCCTCCTCCCCCGTTTCTAAGAAAACACTGTTTTCTAAGTCTTCTCAATCTCAGAAAAAAAAATCCTCCAGTTATCTCATTTATTATTCAGTGTTTACCAAGAAGATGTCATGGTTAGATGCCCCCAATATCCAGTATCCCTATTAACATATAAAGTCAAGGTCTGTGCAACCAGCTGTGTAATGTTATTTGAAGATAACTGTAGTTGTGTGGCCCAGATCTGGCCAATATGATAAACTCAAATGTTCCCCAGTGAAATTCCAAAGAAGCTTCTAGAAGGGGGATAACCCAGTGGGAATGACCATTCTTGTCCTCCTTTCCTATTCTTCTTAGTCAAAATGCACATTGGGAGATTGAAATGCCAGTGTGCTCAGTATTCATCCTGTGGCCTTCTAAAGGAAGGCTAGAAGAGCAGAGAAACTAGGATGGAATACCAAAGCATTTGACGTGGCCCTGCACTGTCTGTGTCTGGACTTCTTACCACTTCTAAACAAATACGGCCATATGTTTACATGCAGCCATTTGGCAGCTCTACTGTGCAGCTAACTGCAGATGCTAACACACATGTGTCTGATAAGATAGCAAATTCCTGGACCCTGGCTACAAGACTGGCATCTACTCCAGAAAGCTGGGTGATAGACCTGAGTTTTTGTAATGCATCTGTTATGGTTTATATATGCTTGGCCCAGGGACTGGCACTCTTAGAAGGTGTGGTCCTGTTCAAGTCAGTATTGCCTTTTTGGAGTAGGTGTCACTGTGTGTGTGGGCTTTCAGACCCTCATCCTAGTTTCCTGGAAGCCAGTATTCTGCTAGCAGCCTTCAGATGAAGATGTAGAACTCTCAGCTCCTCCTGCACCATGCCTGCCTGGATGCTGCCATATTCCCACCTTGATGATAATGGACTGAACCTCTGAACCTGTAAGCCAGCCCCAACTAAATTGTTGTCTATTCCGCGCCGACCTCGACCAGCAGGAATTAGACGCAGAACAACCAGGTTCCTTCTCGAGGCGGTTTACTCAGGATACTTGATGAAGTTATAGCTTGTGGAAAAAACGGCAAAATGGCCCCCCAACCCCACCTGGAGCGACCATATAAACCCTGTCCTGGCCTATAGCAGGATGCCACATGGCTCCTGCTCATACACTAGGTAAAGTCGGGCATCAGATCATACCACTGCTGACATAGCCTTATGCCATATTAGGAGCTGTCTACGGCATTAAGTCTGAGACGATCTGCGCCATATTTAAGGCACAGCAGCAAGGCTCTCCACAGTCCATATTAGGAGCTGTCTGCGCCAGTAAGGCTGAGGCTCTCCACAGTTGTCCTTATGAGAATTGCTTTGGTCATGGTGTCTGTTCACAGTAGTAAAACCTTAAGAGAGCATCAAAGAAATAAATACACAGGGGTGCTTAAGCTCCAAAAAAAACACATTTATTTTCCTTCATTTAGGACAGCAAATTTTCTTATTTGGTTCTGAGTTATCACAAAAATGCCTTGTTTGGGGTTTTATTTTTTTGATCCCTGTGACTTATCTGATACAATTGGATGAAGTGAAAATTTAGGTTTCTTTAAAAACTCAGTTATGTAATGGGAATCTGTTTTTGTTTTAATCTCAGATATGGTACACTGGGCTACTTCAGGTTGTCCACAGCAGTTAACTATGATTTGTCTCATGCTCTGGCATGGGCATGGAATTCTGGGGACTCTTAAGAATGTACATAAATCACAGAGGCCTGAGAGAGGTGGCAGCTGTTGCTCCCCTTGCTGCTGTTGCTGGATTGCTGTTTATTGGATTACTGGTTGTAAATAGTATGACTGCAAACATTGGACTTGCCCTAAAGAAACTTGACACCCATAATCAGCAGGAAGTACTCTAATGAGATTCAGGACATCAGCAAAAAGTTTACTGTGGCCACTGTCAATAGGTTTTTCCCACTGCCACCACTACCCCATATTTGCTCCCAAAGGGAATTTTCTATTTCTTCTTCCTCTTCCTCTTCTTCCTCCTCCTCTTCCTCTTCTTCGTCTTCATCTTCGTCTTCGTCTCCGTCTTCTTCTTTCTCCTCCTATATTCAGTCTCTAAAATGGTTGGGAGAATGGCTGAGCAGTTTGAAAAATTGCAAGTGGAAATGGAGGAATCTGAGATCCAACTGGAAAAAGTGTGAATAGATGTTGGAAAGTAGCACCAGAAAAGAAAAGAGAAAACAAAAGGGCTTAGACCAGTGACTGACCAAGAAAGTGGGAGCTTCCCACTGGATGAAAGAGAAATGCAAAGTGGGTTAAAATCCTCAGATCTCAAAATTCCCAGGTGCACTAAGTGTAAGAAATATGATACCTTCCACCAGAGAAGAAGCCATTTTCAGTGGCAAAGAGTTTTTGTAAAGAACACTTAGACTTCCTGGGGTTTGTAAACATTGTGTCCTTGACAATAGATACCATTGGACAAATGAGTATAGGTCTAAGAGGAGCATCCAAGGTATTTTCTTTCCATTGGGAAGTGAAATGGGGAGAAGGGCAGCAGCTCGATGTCCCCCAGCAAAAAATACAAGCAAAGAATCAAACCCTCAGGTCAGCCAGGAGATAACAAGCAGGCAGAAAAACTGCAACTAAGTATTGCTGATCTCATACACGCTACTGTAGCCAGTGCTGCTCTAGACTTACCCACAGAAAAACCACTGGCCCTATCCCCCCAAAATTCAATGTTATAAAATAGCCACCAGCATTTATGATCCTTTTGCCCTTGGGGACAGTAGAGGTGATCTTGGCAAGAAGTGGATCCACTTCCTATTGATTCACTGTGTCCAGGAATTACAGAGATTTAAAAGTTCTCGAGAAATTAAACTTATGACCTATGTAAAAATGAGATACAAATTAACGTAGGAGATAGGATTGCTCAGCTGCCTTTGTTTCCCTACATAAAGCAAAACCTCCCCAGTAAAAAAGAACAGGAAGGATTGCAAGTACTAGAAAACATGTGTTCTGCCAAACAGCGGTTAACAATCAGAGACCAAAATTAAAATTGTAAATGAATGGTGATAAAATAGAAGGTTTGGTGGATACAGGACCTGGGAAGACTATTATTCCCCCCAAATCCTGGAATTCAGAATGGCCACTTCAGAATATTTTATACATAGTTCAGAGGAATTGGAAAAATATCTCAAATAAAGTATCCAGTGGGTTAAATGTGTAGGACCGGATAGGCAAACTGGAAAGTTAAGACCTTATGTGGCTAACATACACATGGGGAACTCAAATTAATATTCCTGCAATTCTAAACATAGCTCATGATGAAATTAGGGGTGAAATGATAGATACTCCTGAAGAAGGTATTGACATATATCATCAACAACAACCCCAGACTGTGCCAATTTTCCAAACATTAGACATCTCAGGCATTGAGTTTCCAGATTTATAGGGGGATGGGTACTGCTGAAAATACCAATGACCCTACCTTAAAATGGTTGATTGACAAGCCTATGTGTGTAGATCAGTGGCCCTTAACTAAGGAAAAATTACAGTTACTTGAAGAGCTGGTACAAGAGCAGCTGGAGGCCCAACATATAAAAAAGTGTATCAGTCCATTCAATTCCCCTGTGATTGTTATAAAAAAGAAATCAGAAAAATAGAGAATGTTAATAGATTTAAGGCCCCCAAACAAGTAATTCAACCAATGGGTTTTCAACAGCATAGAATACCTTTACCTTCTTTATTACCTAAGTCATGGCCTATGATAGTGATTGATTTAAAAAAAAAAAACTTTTTTTTTCACAATCCCCTTGCATGAGCAGGACAGGGAAAGGTTTGATTTCTCAGTGTCTACTTATAATAATAGTAGTCCAGTAAAAAGGTATCATTGGAAAATGCTCCACAGGGAATGTGAAATAGTCCAACTTTGTATCAATATTGTGTGCAATGGCTGCTAGAAATAATTTGTAGGCAATTTCCTCAATCCATTATTTATCATTATATGGATAATATTTTGTTGCCTGATTCTGCCGCAGCTATTTTAGAGAAAATGTTTAAGGAAACACAAAGAATCCTTTCATGCTGGGGGTTACAGATTATACAGGTTATAGAGAGAGGAGACTCTATTAACCATTTGTGTTATAAGTTTTAAAAAATCATTTGCAAACAATTAATGATTTTCAAAAATTAATGGGAGATGTTAATTGACTACAACTTACAATTGGATTAACTACTCGTACGTTAAGTGATTTGTTTCAAAGATTACAAGGAGATTCAGATTTAAACAGTCCAAGATGCATATGTGGTTCAAATAGAGCCTAAACTTGATTGTATTTCAGTTATTTTGCCTTCAACACATTCTCCTACTGAGCTCATTATAGAAAGGGAAGATATTTGTATGGAATGTTTTTTCTTAGCACACAGAGTAAAAAGTTAAAGATTTAACATAGAAAAGGTTTCTGACTTAATCATAAAAGGTAGAATAAAACTACATCAATAGCCAGGAAGGAACCTGGCTGAAATCATAGTGTCTTATACTTTTTTTTTTGATGTTTGTAGAAAATGATTTTCATATTTTCATATTTTCATATATTCAACAAACAGAATAATTATTTTAAGATACATTTTGTTGTTATGCCTCCCTTTTCATTTCTGATTTTATTAATTTGGATACTGTCTCTGTGCCTTCTGGTTAGTCTAGCTAAGAGTTTATCTATCTTTTGGATTTTCTCAAAGAACCAGCTCCTGGTTTTATTGATTCTTTGTATAGTTCTTTTTGTTTCTATTTGGTCGATTTCAGCCCTGAGTTTGATTATTTCCTGCCATCTACTCCTCTCGGATGTATTTGCTTCTTTTCATTCTGGAGCTTTCAGGTGTGCTGTCAAGCTGCTAGTGTAAGCTCTCTTCAGTTTCTTTTTGGAGGCACTCAGGGCTATGAGTTTTCCTCTTACCCCTGAATTCATTGTATCTCATAAGATTTGGTATGATGTGTCTTCGTTTCCATTAAATTCTAAAAAGCCTTTAATTTCTTTCTTTATTTCTTCTTTGACCAGCTATCATTGAGTAGAGTATTTTTCAGCTTCCATGTGTGTGTTCTTTCTGTTGTTTATGTTGTTATTTAAGACCATCCTTAGTTCCTGGTGATCTAATAGGGTGAACGGTATTATTTCAATCTTCTTGTATATGTTGAGTTCTGTTTTGTGACCAATTATATGGTCGATTTTTGGAGAAGATACCACGAGGTGCTGATAAAAAGGTATATTCTTTTGCTTTAGGATGAAGTGCTCTATAAATATCTGTTAGATCCATTTGGTTCATAACTTCTGTTAGTTTCACTGTGTCTCTGTTTAGTTTCTGTTACCATGATCTGTTCATTGTTAAGTGTAAGGTGTTGAAGTCTCCCACTATTATTGTGTGGGGTGAGATGTGTGCTTTGAACTTTAGTAAAGTTTCTCTTATGAATGTGGGTGCCCTTGCATTTGGAGCATAGATGTTCCCAATGAGAGTTCTTCTTGGCAGAATTTTTTCTTTGACCAGTATGAAGTGTCCTTCCTTGTTTATTTGTTTGTTTGTTTTGATAACTTTTGATTGATTAGACTTTGATTTTATTCGATATTAGATTAGCTACTCCAGCTTGTTTCTTGGGGCCATTTGCTTGGAAAAATGTTTTCCCACCTTTTACTCTGAGGTAATCTGTCTTTGTCACTGAGGTGCATTTCCTGTATGCAGCAAAATGCTGGGTCCTGTTTACATATCCAGTCTGTTAGTCTATGTCTTTTTACTGGGGAATTGAGTCCATTGAGGTTGAGAGATATTAAGGAAGGGTAGAATTATGTTTGTGTGGCTATCTTCTTTTGGGTTTGTTGAAAGATTACTTTCTTGCTTTTTCTAGGGTGGAGTTTCTCTCCTTGTGTTGATATTTTCCATCTATCATCCTTTGTAAGGCTGGATTTATGGAAAGATATTGTGTAAACTTGGTTTTGTAAAAAAAAAAAAAAAAAAAAAAAAAAAAAAAAAACTTGGTTTTGTTTTCTCAGCCTATGGTAATTGAGAGCTTTGCTGGGTTTAGTAGCCTGGGCTGGCATTTGTGCTCTCTTAGGGTCTGTATGACATCTGCCCAGGCTCTTCTGGTTTTTATCATCTCTAGTAAGAAGTCTGGTGTAATTCTGATAGGTGCGCCTTTATATGTTACTTGACCTTTGTCCCTTACTGCTTTTAAAATTCTTTCTTTGTTTAGTGCATTTGGTGTTTTTATTATTATGTGACAGAAGGAATTTCTTTTCTTATCCAGTCTATTTGGAGTACTGTAGGCTTCTTGTATGGTCATAGGCATCTTTTTCTTTTCCTGATAATTCAGAAGTAACCTTGTTATTTATGCAACTGCAACAGACAATTAGAAATAAAAACTATCAATTGTATGTCATCCATATTTGGTCTCAAACAGGTTTGACAGGTCCATTGGCAATAGAAAATGAAGAAATTTATCAAGTGTTAATAGCAAATATGTTAGAAGCCTCAAAATTTTATGGAAAAACAAAAACAAAAACATGTTAACAGTAAAAGCTTAAAGAAAAAAATGTCTTTCCTGACAATAGGAAGAGGGAACTTATAGAGCCCACCTCCAGTAGGAAGACAGGACATCAAATGAGGGATGGTGTTGTCATCCCACCTCTGACCCATAATTGTTTCTGTCTGAAAGAATTACAGAGATGGAAATGGAGAGGACCCTGAGAAAAAGAAGGTCCAATGACAGGCCCAAAGTGGGATCCATCTCAAGGGGAGGTCCCAAGGCCTGGCACTATTACTGAGGCTATGGAATGCTCACAAAAAGGGATCTATCATGAATGCCCTTCAAGAGACCCAACAAGCAGCTGAAAGAGTCAGATGCGGTTATTTGCACCCAACCAATGGACAGAAGCAGCTGACCCCTGTTGTTGAATTAGGGAAGGCTGAAGGAAGCTGAGGAGAAGGCCAGTTCTGTAGGAAGACTAGCACTTTAGTTAATCTGGACCCCCGAGGTCTTTCAAACACGGGACCAACAAACAGACAGCATACACCAGCTGATATGAGGCCCCTAACACACATACAGTAGAGGACATCCAGGTCTGTGTTCATTCAGAGATGAAGCACCTAAATCTCAAGAGACTGGAGGCCCCAGGGACTTTACAAGTCAGGAAGGGTTGGAGGGCATCCATGTGGAGATGGGTGGGGTGGGGAGGAGGTGTGGGATGTGGAGCACTCAAAGGGTGGATGGAGAGGGGCAGGGAATTAAATATGGACTGTAAAAAATGAATTACAAATAAAATTAAATTTAAGAAAGAAATTTTATCATTTGGCAACAAGACAAGGAAATTATAAGAACATATCCTATTCGTTCTCTGTGTAACCAAACTGCATTGCCCACTAGAAGTAACCCTATGGGTGCCAAAAGAAATTAAATCTGACAGATGAATGTTTCATTTTGCAGAATTTGGAAAACTAAAGCTTGTATACCATACCATTGATATATATATATATATATATATATATATATATATATATATATATATTCCTGAGTCATGGCCAATGATAGTAACTGATTTTAAAGTGCTTTTTCACAATCGCCTTGCATGAGCAGGATAGGGAAAGGTCTGCTTTACCTACTCTTTACCTACTTACAATAATGCTGGTACAGTAAAAGGTACCACTGGAAAGTGCTTCCACAGGGAATGTTAAATAGTCTAACTTTATGACAATATTTTGTGCAACAACTGCTAGAAATAATTTATAGGCAATTTCCTCAATCCATTATTTATCATTACATGGATATTTTGTTGGCTAATTCTGACACAGAAACTTTAGAGAAAACATTTAAGGAAGCACAAAGAATTTTGCCATGCAGCGGTTACATATTGCTCCTGATAGGGAAAAAAAAAAAAAAAATATATATATATATATATATATAGTTTCAATAGGCAGCTGCTTTGACTTCTGAAAAGATTGTAATTACACATTTACTGGAAGTAATGGCTATTATGTGGATATCCATACAAATTATGATTGACAATGCCCCCTATATGTCTCCAGTAAGATGAAGCAATTCTTTGCCTATTAGAACATAAACCATATTAAGGGTATACCACACAATCCTACAAGACAGGCAGCTGTAGAAAGATCTAATCACACTTTAAAAGAAATGCTAATAAAAACGAAAGAGGAAAACTAAAGAGCCTCCCTCCTGGAGAGAGACAAAATAAAGCTTTGTTAACTTTAAACTTTCTGAATGGTAATGAAAAAGAATAACATCAGCCAAGAGATGGCGGGTTATAGAAAAAAAACTGTGAAATTAAATCATTCTATGTACTATAAGGATATGTTAACAGCAGAATGCTAGCCTTCAATAGGTTTGCATTGGTGGGTATAGTTTTATGTTTCTACAGGAAATAAAAGGATGTGGATACCATCAAAGCTTACAAAGGTTAGAATTGAGCAAGAGAGGTCTCCTGAAAACCTTTACCACTTATCCGAAAAGTATTTAGTTTATTTAAAATGTTTCTGTTTATAATTTCTCATTAAACACAGTACAATGAATAGATTAAAAAAACAAAACTGGGTCGGGGGGATGCAGTTTGAATTTTGGTTTCTTTAAATCCCCAGTTATGTTATTGGGAAGATATTTTTGCTTTAATCCAGGGTGTGGTATATAGGGCTGCTTCAGATTGTCCACAGCAGCTAACTTTGCAGTCTTGTGCTCTGGTAGGGGAGTGATTCTACCAGCTGAAAGGTAGTTTACATTGGAATTCTGGGAACTCTTCAGAGGGTATATAAATGCCAGAGCCCCAAGAGAAATGTAGTATTCATAACTTGCTCTTAGACCACCAGAATGGAAATTCATAGAGTTTAGACCCTTAACTCTGACAATGCTGAATTCAAATCCCACAGAGGAAGTGAGTTGAGAATGGTCATTCAGCCAGCTACACCGAGAGAAGAAAAAAAGATTCCTTGTGGTTTCTATCATAGACTGACAGAAACCTCTAGAACCTTCCTTGGTGTCTTGGTTAGTTTTAGGTCAACTTGACACAAGTTAAAATTATCTGAGAAGAGGGACCTCAATTTTTAAAATGCTCCCATCAGATGGGCCCATAGGCAAGTCTAGGAGGACATTTTCTTGATTAATGGTTGATGTGGGAAAGTTCAGCCCATCATGCTACCCCATCCACCCTCCCCCCAAACCCTCAGACTTACTGCTGCTGACCCTGCTACTGTTTCTGGATTGTTGTTTACTGGATTGCTGGCTGGAGCTATCCTGATGACCAAGATTGGACTTGTCCCAAGGAACTTGATACCCCTAGTCACAGGAAGTAGTCTAACAAGACTTTCCTCCTATAACCTTTTTTTGTCTCCTACCTAATGTTGGGGGACTGGAAAGGATTGAAGTAAAAAAAGATGGTAGGAAAAAGCACTCAATAAAGGAACCAAAAGTACATTTAGAGATGCAGTTATGATTCTCGTGTTTGTTTGTAGGAAATTTTTTCTATAGAAACATGTTTATATATGTGGATCAAAACTTTCTTAGCTTGATTTAAAAAATTTTAAAAAGTAATAAAAAACTGTGTATGGTAACTACTTTGGACCAGCATACTGTCCTAAGGGTGTTACAAATAGGAATTCATATCATTTTCAAAACACCCATGGATTAGAGCTTATTGTTATCCCCATTATTTAGAAGAGGATAATGAAGCACAAATAAGTAATTTAATATTTTCAGTACCACACAGTAAATGGCAAGACTAAATCTGAAACCCATGTAGTAAGGTTTCCAAATCTGTGTGCCATGCTAAGTCCTCATACAAATGGAAAACTAAGCCAACCAAACAGAATATAGAGATAAATGTTATTGACAAACCTAATTAAGCATCTTGTATAAAGTATCCAGTGGCTAAAAAATACTGCAATTTATGGTCTGTATCCTCTGTTCTCAACAAAGCAAAGAGGACAAGTTTGCCCATGGCTCATGACCACAGAGCAGGTACCTAGAACAAACTACCCATGCATCTTAGTTTGCTTTTCTATTGCTGTGATGAAGACCATAATCAAAAGCAACATGGGAAGGAGAGGGTTTATTTGCTTAAAAATCCAAGTTGTGGTTTATTGAAAGAAGCCAAGGCAGGAACACAAAGCAGGAATCCAGAAGAAGGACCTGTAAAGAGATCATGGAGAAACACTGCTTACTGGCCTTTCCCTCTCTGAATTGCCCAGATGGTTTCTTTAATAAATCCAATACCACCTGCCCTAGGAATGACATCACCCATGGTGGGCTGAACCTTCCCACATCAACCATTAATCAAGAAAATGTCCTCCTAGACTTGCCTATGGGCCCATCTGATGGGAGCATTTTAAAAATTGAGGTCCCTCTTCTCAGATAATTTTAACTTGTGTCAAGTTGACCTAAAACTAACCAAGACACCAAGGAAGGTTCTAGAGGTTTCTGTCCAGGCTGATAAAAACCACAATGAATCTTTTTTTCTTGTCTCGGTGTAGCTGGCTGAATGACCATTCTCAACTCACTTCCTCTGTGGGATTTGAATTCAGCAATGTCAGAGTTAAGGGTCTAAACTCTATGAGTTTCCATTCTGGTGGTCTAAGAGCAAGTTATGAATACTACATTTCTCTATTCTCACCTCATCAACCCTTCCAGTGGCTTTGATGCACTTTATTTAAAGTAGAACTTCTTTTTCATATCAACAAATGCCATGATTAATTTTTTAAAGCATCATGGTATATTGTGAATATGCCCTCTCCTTCATTTCAGCTGCCCTGTGGTGTTTTGGTTTTGGTTTAATTTCTTTTTGTGTTAGTAGAGATGTTCCCATGGTCTTACACAAGCTAAACAAGAATTCTCCTGCACTGACTCTATCCCCAGTCCTTTGTGTTGGTATTTCATTTTATATATAGTCCCACTGAGTTGTCCAGACAGACCTTGAACTTATCATTCTCTTGTATCAGGAGTAGCTGGGATTCTCTAATCTCAGGAGTAGCTGGGATTGCACATGTGTGTGTGACCCATCCAGCATTAACCAATCATATTTTATTCAGAGTTCAGAGTTTGGTTGTTTCCCAACTTCCTGCCTCCAAATACACATCTCTATTTCTATCTCTATCTCTATCTCTATCTCTATCTCTATCTCTATCTCTATCTCTATCTCTATCTCTCTATATCTATCTATGTGTGTATGTACACATATATATGTATATACATACATATATATGTATGAGTGTGTGTGTGTACATGTATGTATATATTTTCTGTTTAGTTAAAAAAAATCCCAGGAAAGAGTTTTTGAAGGTTTGTTTGTCAGAAAGAAAGGACAATTTATTTATTTTTTAAATTCTTCCAGATTTTTTTTTTACTTTATGTCTGAATATATGAGTGTCTGTTTTCCTTTAAATTCATTAACCTCAACCATCATTTGAAAAGAAGAAAGAAGAAAGGGAAGAGAATGAGAGGAAGGGGGAGAAAGGGAGAAAAAGAGGGAGGTTAACAGCCATCACTTCAGTGACAAATAGTCTCATCATCTGTGTTTCCTGGATTAATAGTGGTATTACCAACTTGTCATATGCCCACCAGCCAGTCATACTTCTTCATTAGTGGATTAGCTGTTTGTAGCCTTGGCTCATTTTCCTGTGAGCACCTTATGTTTTCCTTATTGATTTAAAAATCAATACACTTTGGTAGTTTACAGTTTACAGCTGTTATGTTTTATAGCTATTTTAAAGCTACCAACTCCTTATTATTACACATGCTGAAGACATTTTCTCTACTTCGCTACTTACTTTTAAGTTTTAAATTTATTTTAAAGGATATTGAGTGTTTTCCCCCTGAATGTATGTCTGTGCAACATGTGCATGCCTGGTGCACACAGAGGACATAAGAAGGCATCTGATTCCCTGGACTAAAATTCCAGGCAGTTGTGGAGTGCCATGTAAGTACTGGAAATTAAACCCAGACCTCTGGAAGAGCAGCCGGTGCTCTTAACTTCTGAGCCATCTCTCTAGCCTGCTACTTGCTTTTAATGGTTCTTTAGCTCAACTGTATTATTAACTTGCATGGAGACTAAGAATAATGTAGAATAGGTTTGAGATGGTGGCCCTTGGAGATGGCCATTCTTTTTGGTCCTTGGCTTGTACTTAAGATGGCTGAAAAATGTTATATATGGCCTTTTACTAATACCTATGATCCTAATCAAGAGGTTTCCTGAGCACATTTAAATGAATTTAAAAAGTCACACTCTATATTCAATTTTATACTTCATTTTATGTTATATTTTATGTTAGTAAAGCAGCTACATGAATATTAAACCAAAAGTCATTAAACCCAAACTCAAATACACCACTAAATTTTTTTCTTTAAAAAAAAAAAAGCACACACACACACAAACATATTTCCTATTTTTGAGCATTCTCTATGTGTCAAGACTACAGTAAGCATCATCCCAGCATTTCTATTTTCCAACTCTTACAACACAACACGGTGTGAACCAAACCCATCCTTTCCTAGACACAGAGGGACTAACTCGGGATGACATACATGGGTGTCCCTTGGTATCGCTCTCCTCAGGAGATGAATAGTCTTGGCATCTTATATATATACTTTGAATCACTTCTGTTGTAGTACATTTTTTACCTCACTTAGGGGTTTCTACCCCACCTTAGATCATTCTGTTCCCTGATAAAAGAAACAAAACTTTTATATCTATAATACGTGTTAATCAGCACTAGAGGTGGACAGATATATCTACCTTCTAAGCTACTAGTATTGTAAGACCCCCCGAAACAGGGTTGCTCAAGTCCCGGGATGAGCTGGCACCCCAATAACTCGAGAGAAACCGCACTTGATGCAAAACCACAAGAGGTTTATTGTCAGTTAGCTGAGGACGAGCTCCTATCCCCGTGCAGGGCAGAGGAGTTTGACCCCAAGCTGTAACAGTAGGGGGGGTTTGAAGGAAAAATCACAGGAGGAGGGGTAAGATCAGAAGGAATGGGGAGTTGGGAGGAGTTACAGCTCTGCAGCGGAGCTGTCCTTGGTGAGATCCAAAGGAATAAGGAGTTGGGAGTGGGAGGTGAGGTACAGCTTGTCCTTGCGGAGCTATCTCCAAGTCCCTGACACAGGGAGGCAGGCAGGCACCTGGCCAATGATTATCGCTTTTCTGACTGTAAGGTAGAGGAATAAAAGGCTTCTTGCTGGCTCTAGAGAACAAAGAGCTTTTGCTGGCTATATTTCAAGGGATCAGGGAAACAGGCTTGGGGGAGCGTTTGGGGTTTCTACATTTCAGGGGGAAATGCTTTAAGTCAGGGTCTCACAGTATCTACTTCCCTGACAAGAACGCCCAGTAATTTACCATATCTGATCTAGGCTGCTCTTAACTCCAATTGGCCAGCCCCCATATCCATGCTTTCATGACTCACCTGGGTCATGGTGCCTTCTCTTCTCTCCCTCTTCTTCTCTCTTGTAGTCAGTCTCCTGTCTCAGACCCCAAGCCCAGGAACCGAAACCCCATCTACCTCTCTCCTGTCCAGCTATAGGTCGCTGGTATCTTTATTCAAGCAATAGTTTTAAATTAAGGAGCAAGGTCACATAGCATCACTTCATGTATGTGAGCATTCTCTGTCCCTGAGACACCCAGGGCCAGTATTTAGCATCACAATGCATAGCAACAGACCAAACTGCAACATATCTCTAAATGACTATAATGCTTCCTATGGTGGAAATGTATCAGTGGTTGTAACCCTGCACTGCTTAGGGGATAATAAGAAAAGAATCAGCCATGTTCCGTGCAAGCAAGTCAAATTCCTAGCTGTATATTCAAGCTGTATATTCATATTCAAACATAGCTGTATTCTTGATTCAATATTGAATCTGCCAATGTAGAGCATAAGTTTATAGAAAATTTATTACATGCATTTCTCATTTAAAGTCATACAGTTGTGACACAGCCTGAACTTAAAACAATATCTAAATTCAGGGTACATACCTTTAAATTGGTTTTTGTTTTTAATAATTCTGAATCATAACTTCATCTCTAACCCCCAATAGCAGCAGTTCCTGCAGCTGTAGCAGTAGGAGTTCACACAGTGATCTGCAGTATCAGGTCTTGCCCCCAAGGAACCTCAATGCACAGACTTGTGTCTCTATAATTCTTTGTTCTTTGAGTAGAGGCAGATGCATTCTTCCATCTCTGTATATTCACATTATAGGGAAATCTAGTGATTTCCTTCCTGATAATAAGGACAGTTTGCTTTCCAAAGTTGTCACTTAAATTGGCCCTAACATTTGTCTCTTTGAGCTCATTAGTCATTTCTTGTATAGCCTGCTTCATCAAATAAGCTGTCGATAATCACAATGTAGACTTATTAGTTCATAGCATTTAATAACACTCCAGGAAGTAACAAAATGGTATAAAACTAAACTGGCTTAATCTAGCTCAGGTATGAGCTTGCAGTCTGGGAGCAAACCATCTGTTCTCCATAAGGCTGACTGAGCAGCTCTGCCTGGTGTGCTCCCCCAGTCGGATCTGAAAGACACACTGGTGGCGTTTCCAGTGATGTCCCCAAACATCCCACAGCCACTCTTGCATACACAACTCATGGATGGGCATCTGCTTCCATCTCTGAACAAGTTGAGCATGTAGAAAGGAGTTATTCTTTTTTTTTTTTAATTTTATATGAATGGGTGTTCTGTATCTGTGTATGTCTATGTACCCTGTGCATGTAGTGCTCAAGGAGTCCAAAAGAAGGTGTTGGGTGTCTTGGGACTAGAGTTACAGACATGGTTGTTAGCAACCATGTGGGTGCTTGGAATTGAACCTGGGTCCTTTGGAAGAGGCACCAGTGCTCTTAACCACTGCGCCATCTCTCACCATCTCTCTAGCCCCAAAAGGGTGATTTTTGAAAAGATTAAGATGCTTGAATTGAGCCTTAACACAGTCTCAACAGTGTTGGAGTGTTACCTGAAATTTGACTACTGGTGAGCATTTGATCATGACAATCCTAACTGCATCACAAGAGGAAGCTAGTGCCCTCACTATGCCAATGCTCCTGGACCCAGCCAAAGCCTTGACCTGGGCGGAAGGTTGAGTGGCAGCTTAGTGACAATGTAACTGTCACTCTTTCACCAGAAAAAAAAATAATAAGTACCAGAACCATTCTATCAGAGAGGTGGGATTCCCCACAGAGATGACCACCTTATCATCACCAGGTCCACTTTTCTGTCCTTAAAATCCTTGGAAGCCACTTTATTAAACAGTTTACATTTCAATGAGACCCCAAATTCATCCCAACAGGTTGGAAAATCCAATAAGAACAGACATGGAAATTTATGTGTTTGTTTAAAGCTTGCTGCAGAACAATTACCTGAGGCTCACTTCTAATCATTTACTACACTTTATAAGTTACTAGCCACTATAGATTTTTTTTTTAGGAGAAAGGAAAATAATTAAGTTCTTGAAATGTTGTGGTACATCTGACAGCCCAAGATGAGAAGCAACAAAAACATCATAACCTGAAGCTTTACAGGCTGCAGCTCTCTCTCTCTCTCTCTCTCTCTCTCTCTCTCTCTCTCTCTCTGTGTGTGTGTGTGTGTGTGTGTGTGTGTGTGTGTGTGTGTGTGTGCATGCCAACAAGTGCATTCTTTAAGGAACAAGGATGCTGCAGTCATCCATTGAAGCTATGCACAGACATCTTTGGACATGCTGTCTGCAAGCTAGCCAAGGGCTATGTAGAAGACCCTTTTAGGAAGTCTTCTGAAAATAACATTAACATTACAAGCCAGAATCTGCTGCTCAAAGGGAAATTAGGTGGTAGGTGCTGTTATGAAGTTCGGGGGGAAAGATGGATGTCTGTGGGAATGACTCAGAAAGGTTTCCCAAAAAGGAATATGTCTCTTAAAAAATGACTAGCATGTAGCAAGGACAGAAGATAGAAGATATTCAGAAGGTGAGAGCTTGGGCCACATCAGGGTGTCAGGGTGTGTGTGATGACTGTTACTGGGGCAGACATTAAGATGGGGGTGGAGGAAAATAGATCTGTGAGTTAGGTAGCTCTTCTGTGACCCAATAATATCCTGACAGATCCTTGTCTAGAGCCTGTACTCTGGTTGGTTCACAGAGGACTTCAAAGCTTCTTGTGTTCATCAGAAAGGCTCATGGGCTCCAAGATTTGAATTCCAGAAGCTGGCACAAGGGAGCGTTGGGAAATTTGTATTAAATTTGGGGAGCTTTAGGGGAGCCTATTGTTCTGGCACTGAATTCAATTCTTCTGCATCATCGGTGAGGAACTGGGACACTTTTCAAACCTTACAACAGATAAACCCTCAGTGAACTTAGAAAAATCAAAATTACCATACAAAACCCAGTAGTCTTCCTATATATCAGACACACAGTTTGCCCCACACACAGATTCCCCAATACAGGGGAAAGCCGGGGCCAAGGGGTGGGAGCGTGTGGGTAGGGGAGCAGGGCCGGGAGGGGGGAGGATACAGGGAACTTTCTGGATAACACTTGAAATGTAAATGAAGAAAATATCTAATAAAAGTTGAAAAAAAAATTCAATCAGGAAAATAATCTCAATTCTCAAGACTCCAAAAGAAAAAGAAGTCATGGAATAAGCTTAACCAAGAAAATAAAATAACTGTAAAATGAAAGCTTTATTAAGGAAGATACAAAAGATGGAAAGACCTCCCATGCTCACAGTATGAATGGAGAATTAACACTGTGTAAATGTCTGAGCTACTAAAAGCAATCTACAAATTCAGGGCAATCCCTATCAAAATTCCAATACCATTCTTCACAGAAACGTAAGCTTCATGTGGAAGAATACAGAGCCCAGACAAGTAAAATAATCCTGAGCAAAATGAATAATGCTGAAGTCATCGCCACACCAGATTTCAAGTTACATTTCAGAGCCACAGCCATCAAAACAGCATGGCACTGGTACCAAAACAGATATGTAGATTGTTGCATTACAAAGGAAATCCCTGGTCTGAGCCCACACAATTATAGCTTTTTAACAACAAAACATTGTAGAAAAGAAATAATCTTCTGAAAATGGTGCCAAAGAACTGGATGCATCTATAAGCAGATGAGGAAGCTATGTCTTTATCAGGGAGCCGTCACAAAAGAAATTACTCCAAAAGGACCAAAATCTTGATGTAAGAATTGAAATTATAGAGAAAAAGCAGGGGGAACACTTCAAAATCTAAGATAGGTAAGGACTTTCTGAATATGACATAAAGCCAAAACCTGATAATGGAACTCATGAAAGTCACCTGCTTCTAAATAGCAAAAGAAACAGTCAAGTGAATGGGTGTCTTAGTCAGGGTTTCTATTACTGCACAAACATCATGACCAAGAAGCAAGTTGGGGAGGAAAGGGTCTTTTCGGCTTACACTTCCACATTGCTGTTCATCACCAAGGAAGTCAGGACTGGAACTCAAGCAGGGCATGAAGCAGGAGCTGATGCAGAGGCCGTGTAGGGATGTTCCTTACTGGCTTGCTTCCCCCCTGGCTTGCGCAGCCTGCTCTCTTATAGAACCCAAGACTGTCAGCCCAGAGATGGTCCCACCCACAAGGGGCCTTTCCTCCTTGATCACTAATTGAGAAAATACCCCACAGCTGGATCTCATGGAGGCACTTCCCCAGCTGAATCTCCTTTCTCTGTGATAACCCCAGCCTGTGTCAAGTTGACACATAAAACCAACCAGTACAAGGGGTAACTTGAAAAATGGGAGAGATTCTTTGTTAGATGCATATGACAGAGGATTAACATCCAGAATATATATACAGTCTTAAAAGAATGAACAAGTAAACAAACAACCCAATTTTAAAAATCAGCTATAGATCTAAAGAGAATTCTCAAACACACACACTCGAATTCAAGCATGACACACACAACCTATAAATTTTTTGAAGTGTTCAACACTCTTAGCCACCAGGGAAATATGAAATAGAACTACTTTGGAGTGTTATCTTGCTCTAGTAAGAATGGCTATCATCGAGAATACAAATAACACTAAATGATGCTGAAGAAGTTCAGAATACTCCCTGTGAGAGTATGAACTGATGTAGCCACTATCAAAATCAATGTGGAGCTTTCTCAAAAAATGGAAAACACAACTTCCACATGGCCTGGGTATCCCACAACTGGACATATTCTCAAAAGAACGTATCCTACCATAAAGATATTTGCACACCAATGCTTATTTATGCTCTATTGATAATAGCAAGGAAATGGAATCGTCTGATAAATGGATAAAGAAAATGTAGTGCTATTCTAATTTGTTTTCTTTTACACCATAACCAAAAGCAATGAGTGCATGTGTGAGGGTGTGTGTATGTGTGTTTTGGAGGGGTGTCATTGGCTTTCAGGTTACAGTCTATTGCCACCAAGTGACGCCAGGACAAGAGCTCAGTCAGGAAACTGGAAGGAGGAACTAGAGCAGAGATCATGAAGAAATATTGCTGACCTGTTTGCTCTCCATGGCTTGCTAGGTCTGCTTTATTATACAACCTAGGACCACCTGCCCAGGGATGGGATATCCCACAGTGACTGTGTATTCCAACATCCATCATTAATCAAGAAAATGTCCTCACAAACATGCCCTCTGGCTAGTCTGGTAGGGACAATTCCACAATTGGCACTCCCTCTTTCCAGGTGTCTCTAGTTTGTGTCAAGTTGACAAAAGCTAATCTGTACAATTGACCCCTTATCACCTTGGCATACAAATATCTACCCAACCCTAACTTCTCTTTCTTATTTACCATGGAGATCCCATTGTTAATATCACAATAGAAAGCATAATGTCACTGTTCAAAGCCCCACAATTTTTACATTTTTCAACACTACAAAAGTCTAAAGTTCTCTTTTAAAATTCAACATATCTTTAAAAAGTCTCTCTGCTGTGGCCTCCTGCAAAATAAAAAATAAGTTACATATTATTCTGAGGAGGAAGAACCACGACACACTTAAAATCACAGCAAAGCAAAACATAACTCCAACAATATAAATAGCTGAGTATCTGATGTTTGGGACTCTCTCGTTAGCGTCTGGGTTCCAAAGAGCATGAATAGCCCCACCTCTCCATATTTTCCTTCCGTGATAAACACAGCTTGTCTGGTAGGCTCAGGCCAGCTCCCTCTACACCTGATATTATCCTTGGCAATCATCCCATTGTACTAGCATCTCAGCATGCTGGGATCTTCATTACAACTTGGACTCTACCTTCACCAATGGACTCCTAGCAGAGATTCTGACCCTGGTGCATGAGCTTCTCTCTACAAACCCCTTCAGTCCTGCGATTGATGTTACACCTTCAGCAGTGGCCTCTTCTAGCCTATTTTCATGGAGATTTCAATGCAGCCACAGCTGTTCTACATGAGCCCTTTGTGATTTCAAAACCTGTACCATTTGAAAGACTCTTCCACATGACCAAGTTCAGCTGACAACTAGAGATGCAGCCTTGGCCCCCTGTGGACCACAGCTTCTGTGTGCTGACCCTGAGGAAACACTTCCCAGAAGACTTTGTGTCAATGATTAGTCTCATGTTAATCATAGTTTATTTTTCACCCCTGGCTATGCGAGTATCTATTGTCTCAGTAAAGCAAAGGTTTCAGTTCCACATAGTTTTAATTCGAATATATCACAGAAATAGATATAATAGAGTTTTTGAGAAGCTCTCAAACAGCCCTGGAAGACTTCACAAGTCAGGCCTCCATTGTCTGGACTGCTCTCAGCGTTATCTTCCAAGCTCCCACATCAGCTTGTTAGACTCTAGTAAAGCTCCTCCCAGAAGTCATGGGTTATTAAATAAAAATACCAGCGTCACAGGGTAGTCTATTTCCCTGTGATTTTTTTGGGGGGGGTCTCTAAAGCCCCCAGCACTGTACCAACAATTGTCACCACTGTTGGTTGCTCATCAGAACTAGACCCTATTGTTGAATATGTCACACATCTTTGTCATAAATCATAGGTAAATCAGGCTAGAACTGGAATGGAAGCTTTCTCCCTGCTAGCTAATCCTCATAATGCCAGAAGGTGACAACTGGGAGAAAATTGCCACTGGTAGTCTGACTCACTGATGGACCTTGTGTCTAATGATATGGACCAGCCAGTCAAGGTGAGCCTATGGGTGTAATAGTGATAGGTTTATTACGTGGGTGGCCAATGAGTTAATGTTTAAATTTGATGAATGCTCCACAAGACTTGACTATAAAACCAGTTAAGAGGCCCATTACTAAGGCCATAGTCTCTAATGGGAAAACTACTGATGCTGTTTTGCTAAAGGGATATGATGTGTCTGTCAATTTGCCTTCTAAATGCTTATACCTGGAGAGTAGAGATGCTTCAGCTTTGGCCAGAGAAGCTTGTTTTGATGATGGTCAGTAGTGACTGTAGAGACTCCTAAGTGGTCAAAGTACTGAGAATAAATGACTGTTGGATGTCCAGCCATGCATGAGACATCTATATCACTCCCTCCAAGGCTTAGGGCACATCATGGAAGGAGCAGAAAGAACACAAGTATTCTCATGTTGTGTGCTTTACAATTAACTTGGGGCAGTGTCCATGTAAAACCACCTGTGGGCTCTCAAACTCACTATCCTGTCCTACGGCCCCACTGGTTCCCACACTTACATAACTTCATACCTGAAATCCTTTTGCAGTCTCCACCATGGCATAGCATCACCAGTGTTGACATTCTCAGACTCCTTCCCCATCTTCTGTTCCTTAGGTTGTCAGTCAAGATCAGGTTTGTCTATAAACCAAACAAATCCACAGTAGCAGTGGCTTAAACATGTCAATGTCTGGGAATGGACATTTCAACTTGCTGTAATGAATCTATCTCCAAAGTCAGGCAAAGCCTTGGCCCTCTACCAGAATCTACTTCCTCATCTCTCAGTAACACACTTACCCTGACAGTCCAAGGAATCCGTTAGAACTCCATATCTCTGCATCAGAATTACAGGAGACAGGATGGGTCACAAAATAAGGAAAAGGTAGGGGAGGGCAAAGGACACATGTCAAATGTCCATTAGGATAATTTTCAGAAAGCAGTTATGTAACATTTATTAAGTCTCTTGGTTAAAACTCCACATCATAGCCTCGGGGGCTATGGGATTAAATAGTCTTTATTTCAGACAACCCTGAGTTTTTCTATTATAGAAGAAAGTATGAATGTCTAATAATAGGCCACACCTTTGGAGATGTGCCTAACTCATTGGCATGATGATACCACAGATGTATGAATGTGTCCAAATTCATGACTTATACATTAAAGATATGTAATTTTTATATAGTTATATCTCAGTGAAGCTAAAACAAAACAATGGAGGGGCAAAGCTGAGTGCTATGTATCACAGGTACAGGTTACATCAAAGGAGCTCTTGGCAGCCTCAACTTGTGATACCTGTGTGCAGACAATGTTCACACTTCTCTCACTTTGCCAGTTTTTGTGGAGGTTCTGCCCTGACCTGCATAGCAGGAATTGCCACATAAGCTATTTTTGCTACCACAGCACTAGTGGAATTTCCCCGCTGGAGTTAGAAGTTCCACTTTTGGCTTAATATGAGAGACCCATGCTGAGAAATGGAAACATATGCCATTGACTGCCGGCATGAGGTGATTTATGTCATTAGTCACATCTAAGGTTTGGGCTTATGGTTTTTTGCCTTTATAAGCCTGATGCTTTGCAATAGAGTTGAGCCTTGAGCAGGATTTTGTTTTGCAAGAACTTCAAGTCTCTGAAGAAAGATATTGAAAAAGACCTCAGATAATGGAAAAATCTCCCATGTTCGTAGATTGGCAGGATTAATATAGTAAAAATGGCCATCTTGCCGAAAGCAATATACAGATTCAATGCACTCTCCATCAAAATTCCAACTCAATTCTTCATAGAGTTAGGAAGAGCAATTCTCAAATTCATCTAGAATAACAAAAAGTCCAGAATAGTGAAAAGTATTCTCAACAATAAAAAAAAAAAACCTCTGGTGGAATTACCATCCCTGACCTCAAGCTGTACTACAGAGAAATTATGATAAAAACTTTATGGTATTAGTACAGTGACAGATAGATCAATGGAATAGAATTAAAGACACAGAAATGAACCCACACACCTACGGTCACTTAATCTTTGACAAAGGAGCTAAAACCATCCAGTGGGGAATTTTCAACAAAT
Source organism: Mus minutoides (assembly GCA_902729485.2). Lineage (NCBI taxonomy): Eukaryota > Metazoa > Chordata > Mammalia > Rodentia > Muridae > Mus > Mus minutoides. The sequence continues at coordinate 921,520 of LR750081.1, read as the reverse complement.
GGTGCTGGCTCAACTGGTGGTCAGCATGTAGAAAAATGCAAATTGATCTATTCTTATCTCCCTGTACAAAGCTCAAGTCCAAATGGATCAAGGACCTCCACATAAAACCAGATACACTGACAACTAATAGAAAAGAAAGTGGGGAAGAACCTTGAACACATGGGCACAGGGGGAAATTTTCCTGAACAGAACACCACTAGCTTATGCTCTAACATGAAGAATTGACAAATGGGATGTCATAAAATTGGAAAGCTTCTGTAAGGCAAAGAACACTGTCAATAGGACAAAACAGCAACCAACAAATTGGGAAAAGATCTTTACCAATCCTACATCTGATAGAGGGCTAATATCCAATATATACAAAGAACTTAAGAAATTAGACTCCAGAGAAACAAATAACCCTATTAAAAATTGGGGTACAGAGCTAAACAAAGAATTCTCAACTGAGAAATACCAAATGACTGAGAAGCACCTAAAGAAATGTCCAGCATCCTTAATCATCAGGAAAATGCACATCAAAACAACCCTGAGATTCCATCTCACAACAGTTACAATGGCTAAGATCAAAAACTCAGGTGACAGCAGATGCTGGCGAGGATGTGGAGAAAGAAGAACACTCCTCCACTGCTGTTGGGATTGCAAGCTGGTACAACCACTCTGGAAATCATTATGGTGGTTCCTCAGAAAATTGGCCATAGTACTACTGGAGGATCCAGGTATACCACTCCTGAGCATATACCCAGAAGATGCTCTGACATGTAATAAGGACACATGCACCATTATGTTCATAGCAGCCTTATTTATACAATAGGCAGAAGCTGGAAAGAACCCAGATGTCCCTCAACAGAAGAATAGGTACAGAAAATGTAGTATATTTACACAATGGAGTACTACGCAGCTGTTAAATCAATGAATTTATGAAATTCTTAGGCAAATGGATAGATCTGGAGAATATCATCCTGAGTGAGGTAACACAATCACATAAGAACACACATGATATGCACTCACTGATAAATGGATATTAGCCCAGAAACTTAGAATACCCAAAATACAATTGACAAAACACATAAAACTCAATAAGAAGTAAGGCCAAAGTGTGGATACTTCTATCTTCCTTAGAAAGGGGTTCAAAATACCCATGGAAGGAGTTACAGAAACAAAGTTCAGAGCAGAGACTGAAGTAATGACCATCCAGAGACTGCCCCACCTGGGGATACATTCCATATACAACCACCAAACCCAGAGACTATGGCAGATGCCAGCAAGTGCTTGCTGACAAGAGCCTGATATAGCTGTCTCCTCAGAGGCTCTGCCAGTGCCTGGCAAATACAGAAGTGGATTCTCACAGCTACTCACTGGACAAAACACAGGGTCCCCAGTGAAGCAGCTAGAGAAAGTACCCAAGGAGCTGAAGTGGTTTGAAGCCCCATAAGAGGAACAACAATATGAATTAACCAGTGCCCCCAGAGCTCTCTGAGACTAAACCACCAACCAAAGAAAACACATGGAGGGACCCATGGCTCCAGCTGCATATGTAGCAGTGGATGGCCTTGCTGGGCATCAATGGTAGGAGAGGCCCTTGGTCCTGAGAAAGCTCGATGCCCCAGTGTAGTAGAATGCCAGGACAAGGAAGTGGGAGTGGGTGGGTTGATGAGCAGAGGGAGAAGGGATGGGATAGAGGGCTTTCTGAAGTACCTAAACTGACTGGTGGTCACAAGTTGACTATAAGTTTTGCCTTAAGGTCAACTGCTGTATTCCTTTCTCATCTGTGTACGTCCACTCAGTTGTTCGTATCAAAGTCAACAACTTTAAAATGTAAATTATTAAATCATTTCCTCCCTCTCCTTCACTCTAGCCATGCACTTGTCTACAGCAGTCCCTGACTATCTCATTCAGTAAACTCTACTGACTTTCTATTGTGTGCAGACTGTATTCCAAGTACATGGAATACACCAATCTACACAAAACATCTATATTCATCAATCTTCACACACACACACACACACACACACACACACACACACACACACACATACACACACACACACACTACTTATAATCTAGCTTGTCATGGTTCTGTCTGTGAGTCATCCTCACATGCCCTCATCTTACACAAACTGGGCCAGGTACTATGTCTGCAAAGGGCCTATAATTTGTGGGTTCCAGCCTTTTTAGAATATTTTTTGACTAGTTTGTTGTTGTTGTTGTTGTTTTGTTACTGTTGTGTTGTTGCTGTTGTTGTTATTATTTTGTAGCAGTGGTTCTTGACCAGGGTGATTTTCCTTAGTAGATATTTGGTCATGGTTATAGGCATTTATTAGTCACTACTGGATGGCTTCTGCTGGGCATTGAGTAAGATGTAAGTCTATCTCTCCAAAATTCATGTAGAGAACTTGGTGAAGTTGAGAGTCCTTAAAATCTAGTGTAAACACTGCCCACCCAGGAAAGTCATGCTAGTCTTATAGTCAGTTGGTTTTCACATGATTGGACTGTTACAACACACTTGTCTATGAACTTGTCTACAGCAGTCCCTGACTATGTCATTCAGCAAACTCTTCTTATGCACTTGGCCTTCTGTCTGTGGCCACTTCCATTTCTGTTGCCCCATCACAGTGTTGTGATCAAACCAGGAGGTTTTCACCAGGACACTGGAACCATGATTTTAAACCTCTAGAATTCTAGGTCAAGTAAATCTCCTTTCTAAGTAAAATATCCAGCCTTGGGTACTTTAATACACAGAGCGAAAATGGACAATGTCTTTTTGGCATGTTGTGGGTAGAAACCTAGGCAGCTTCCAAGTTTCATATAATTGGCAGTAGTATAATAAAGGTTACCTGGCCTCAAACATCAGTAGGGCCAAGACTAGGGAGCTCTGTGTCAGAGCCAAGTCATACCAAATCAGTGCCAGCTCAAATGTCATTTTCATAAAACATTCATGATTTCTTCTTTCATTCTCCCAGCTCAAAACTACTATGGTAGTTAAAATGAATAATAGAGGCCCCTATAAGCTCAATATGCTTGAATGCTCTGTCTTAAGTTAGTGCAACTGTTTAGGAAGGAGTAGGAGGTATAGCCTTGGTGGAGCAGATGTGGTGTTGGTGGAAGAGGTGTGTCACTGGGGATAGATTTAGACATCTAAAAAGTCCACACCAGGCCCATTCTCAATCTCTGCATCCATCTTGTAAATCAGGTGTAAGCTTTTAGCTACTGCTACAATGTCATGCATGCCTGCCACCATGCTTCCCACATAATGATTGTGGACTCACCCTCTGAAACTGTAAGCAAGTTCCCAGCTCAATGTTTCCTTCTATAAATGGCTTTGGACTGGAGCAATGGCTCCGCCATTAAAGGTTCGACTTCCACAAAAATATATAAGCCGCCTTGATCATGTTATTTCTTTACAGCAATAGAACAGGAACTAAGACATCTTTACTGGATTCCATATTCCCCCGTGTGTGACACTGATTCCATATTCCCCCGTGTGTGACACTGATTCCATATTCCCCGTGTGTGACACTGATTCCATATTCCCCCGTGTGTGACACTGATTCCATATTCCCCCGTGTGTGACACTGATGACACTGCCCATGCTCTATAAAAATCTACAAAGCCGACGTGTGCCTGATTCGTCCAAGCTCCCCAGTGCTAGCACAGATCTTAGCTCACAGCCAAAGCTATTCCAGTATTTGTTCTATGTACGGGCAGGGGCAATCCAATGACTGTCTCTTTTCTCTCAGACCTCAGTTCCTGAGATCTGGGCAGCCTGGTGGTTGCTTCAAAGGAGAAGCTGCCAGCACACTCATTGCCATAGCTGGCAGAGACTCAGCTGGCTCCAAGCCACAAGAACAAATCTACCCCAACTAGTGAGAAATGGAAGAGCCTGATAGAAAACAAGGCTAAACACAGCAGACACTACCACTGTGCTCCACACAGGCTGCTTGCAAAACTAGTAGCAAACAGAAAATACCTTTGCTTGCATAGGAACTTAACCAGCTTTGTAATTAGTTAAGGTAACTAGTCCTCTTAGTTTTCCTGCCCAAACCCCATACACACCCCTGCCAAACTAGGAGCCAACTGACTTGTACCCAGGGCTGGCTCTGTGCTTGCTGTTCCTGGACCACCTCGAGAGGGAAGGCTGAGCTGACACTTGGCTCTAATGGGATGGAAGGTTGTGTATCAGCACTCACTCGTTAACTGAACTTTCTTGGGCCAAGTCTTGGAGTTGGAAACTGGCATGTCCTGGGGAGTCCTAGGAAACTGCCGAGTCTGCAGAAATCGACCTCGTCTGACTCCAAATTCTCCAGCTTCAGCCTTCTCCTCTCAGGCTGATCAGGGAGTTCTATCTTGCCTGGCAGCAGAAATGGCAATGATGTCTGTGGGATCCCAGCTCTGAACCACTGGAAGCAGATGCAGGAAGACTTGGGGGCCCTTGGCAGAAGGAGTTAAGTGGGAATGAAAATGACTCAAAACTGCAGCCAGAGCCCAAAGCCACAGAGCTCCGGGTAAGCTCTTTACTGCTAGGTCCTATCCATCCTTGACAACCTGACACTCATGTAACTTATCACAGAGTGGGCCTTGCACCAGTGAGACTGAGTTAGTTCTCTGTGTGCACTCCTTTCGTATTGTATGTTGAATGTTGAGAGAGCCTGGAAAGTATGGTGTTTCTTTCTCTGCAGGATAATGGAGGTTCAGTCGGGAAGTGGAGAGAGGGTGGGTTTTCCTGAGAGAGCATGTTAGTGTGGGGCCTGGACCACAATGGCCCTTTCCTTAAGGCTAAGTCACAATATGACCCTCCAGCCTTAAGTTCTGAATCAGCCAATCCAACGGAAACACCACACCAGTCATAGATATAAGCCAAGTGTAGAAGTTTAAATATCTTAACAGTCATATTAGAAAAAAAAATTAAATGCAGTAAATTTGAATAAGGTATCTTATTGAATGAAATATATTTAAAACATTATCAATTCAACATGTATTCCAAGTAGACACTAATGATGAGATGACTTGCATAATTTTCTGTGATAGGAAATCATCATGTATTTTTCACGTACAGAATATCTTCATTTGAGCTGGTCCATTTCAAGTACTCCAGGTCTTGTTTCAAATGCTTGTCTAGACTGTACATTTATTATAGACTGTACTCAGCCTCTTGACACAGCACCAGCTAGTACGGTTGCCACTAGTGTATCATATATACAACAGGCTAGAAGAGTCCCTGAAACGTGACAAGATGGAAGAGTGCTGTTTACTAGAAATGCTCTCAAGGGGGGAACTCTATCACATCCAGTTGAGAGAAATCTTGTGAAAAGTTTGCCATGCCAGAGCTGAAGGAGGAAGCTGGGAAAGAGGAAACAGCCATGGAGAAGGCTAATGTCTAAACTTGAAAGTCTTGGGGTTTCTTAAACCTAATCTTTAATATCTTTCTAGAACCAAGACAGAGGATGACGGTGACTCAATCATGAAAGGATCTGGAGAGCTTTTTTTTTTTTTTTTTTTCCTTTTTTTTTTTTTCTCTTTATTGGATATTTTCTTCCTTTACATTTCACATGTTATCCAGAAATTTTCCCTTACCCTCCCGCGTCCCGCCCTGCTCCCCCACCCACCCCCTCCCGCGTAATGGCCCTGGCATTCCCCTGTTCTGGGGCATATAGAGTCTGTATAACCAAAGGGCCTCTCCTCCCAATGATTATTGCTTAAAGAGAACATTACAGAAAGTGTAAGCCACTCACATGAAAAACACCTGGCCATGATGAGAACTCCTGTCATGGCAAACTTCTGAATATTTCTAAATGTTCTTAGTGACTTCCCCTCTTCACTTTTTGTGTAAGTAAAGCAAAGACTACCTCTGATCTCCAACTTCTCTCTTCTGTGTCTCCACCAGAGGTGAAGAACCTTGGCTGGTTATACAACCAAAAACAAAAAACATTCAGACAACCAAGACACCACATCACTTTCACGACACCGGTCACATCAGGCAGGGGACACAGCTTTTTAGAGGCTCATATTTTCAACACTATAGGTTTAAGGGGGAGAAAGGAAGTTGAAAATAAATTGAAAATAGAAAGTTCAAGCTCTTCAAGAAAAAAAAAAAACAAGAAAAGATTACAACTGGAGTAATATTGAATACTTCCTCACACTGAGCTCAGAAGTGTATACTGAGAGGGTAAGAGCTTCTATACGAAAATCATATGGGAGGCTGGAGAGATGGTTTTGCTCTTCCAGAAGTCCTTGGTTCCATTCTCAGAATCCTCATGGCTCACATCATCTCTAGTTCCAGGTAATCTCATGCCCTCTTCTGGCCTTCATGGACTCCAGGTGTGCACCTGGTACACTTATATGCATGCTGGCAAACCACTCATAAAATAAAAATAAATATCTTTTAGGGGGAAAAGAAAGTCAAATACAGTAGAAATTTTCCCTTCGGTATGATGGAAACCTAATTCTTTTGCTCATAGGAATGATCCTAATTTGAATTAAAATACTATTCTGTAAATTAATTGTGTAAAAATGAAGTATATGCCAAGCTTCACAGCAAAACGAGGCTTCATGAAATTTTGGGAGTGCCAATGGATGATCGCCCTGGCCTGGGCATCTCTGTCACACCTGGAGACATGAGCATCTGTGTGAGAGTCTGTGGGAGGAACAGGAAGAAGAAACTAAAGCCAAGGTCATACTCAAGGTGGGTGAGATGGATGAGCTGGATGGGATGTGAAATCAAATAAGAGACTCCCTTCTGGACAGCTCTAACAGGCATTTCCAGGAAGTACTGAAGACAAAGCCCCTCTCCAGAGTAGAATACCCCTTCCATAGGGAGGCCTGGAAGGAAGGAAGGAAGGAAGGAAGGAAGGAAGGAAGGAAGGAAGGAAGGAAGGAAGGAAGGAAGGAAGGAAAATCAATGTTGCCTGCCTTTCTCTTCTTAGTGACCATGGCTGTTCTCCTTTCCACCACTGCCGATGCTCCCTCTGCCATCCTACATCAGTACTGGGCTGCATATCTTTGGTGTTCCAGGTTAAGCTGAAGACCAGCAGCTCTCCAGGAACCATCTACTCTTGCAGCACCATATTGGGTGTGTTGAGGCAACCCATAATAAGCAGCTGCTTGGCTCTCTGTCTCTCCAGCATGCAGACTGTCGTTTTGGGACTATCCAGCCCCTATTGTGTGACCCAGCCTTATGTGCTTCCTCTTACTAATATACCTTCCATTACTTCAGTTTCTTTAGGGAACCCTGCCTAACATAGTGAAGAATTCTATAAACAGATAAGACTCCAAATGTCTTTATCTACAGTGAAGTCACACTGAGCCTGGGGGGGGCAGGACAAGGAAAAGACTTGTCTCAGTCTGAGGGTTGGTAGAAGAGAAGCTAAAACAATTATTTGACAATTTATATATGAATTGGACTTCATACAAACTAGGATCATATATATATGTATATATATATATATGTCTATGTAGTTGGAAAACCCTCTAAAACAGTGGTTCTCAACCTTCCTAATGCTGCAGCCCTTTAATACAGTTCCTCATGCTGTGGAGATCCCTACCCCTAACTATAAAAGTATTTCATTTCAGAAATATCAAAGCATTAGAAAATTAGGCACGGGCTGGTGAGATGGCTCAACGGGTAAGAGCACCCGACTGCTCTTCCGAAGGTGATAAGTTCAAATCCCAGCAACCACATGGTGGCTCACAACCATCCGTAACGAGATCTGGCTCCCTCTTCTGGAGTGTCTGAGGACAGCTACAGTGTACTTACATAAAATAAAATAAATTTAAAAAAAAAAAAAAAAAGAAAGAAAATTAGGCACATTCTAACTCCTTTAATTTACTCTCATTACTTGGGGGTTTTGTTTGCTTGTTTTAAACAGGGTCTTGCTTTATAGTCTACCTCTCAATCCCCAGTAGTGGAACCTCAGGCACGCTCACCACTGCCCGTTATTTTGTTGCCTTTAACAATAGGTTTATGTCTGTATAAAACTTTCTAATTGCAGGCATCAGGGTAGAAAACAAGCGTTTGTTATTTTTTTTGTCGTGTGTGTGTGTGTGTGTGTGTGTGTGTGTGTGTGTGTGTTGTTTTGTTTTGTTTTTAGTGCAGAACACAGGTATGCTCTTCTCTCTGACCTGCTGAGGTGAGAACAGCTCCTTGTCATATACTAATGGCCCATGATGTTCTGCTCAAGTACAGAGAACCAAGCAACTATGGTCTTAGCCCTCTGAAACTGTGAGCTGAAATAAGTTAATCACATCCATGGAGAGTTTGCTAACTCTGGAAAATGGTGTCAGAGAAACCCAGCTCTGTTGTAAATGAGCCTAAGCACGTGGTCCCTTCAAGACTTTGGCCTTAGTCTGTGGGGCAGTGAAGGAGAATGATGTGCTGGAGAAATATACTCTGTCAGCTGGATCGAGATTATTAAAACTAATTAAATTAGAAGATTCTTATGTTGTTAGAAAGGAATGAATATAATCACTCAAGTATTCATAAGTCCAATGAAATAGAATAAAGAAGATAAATACTACTCAGAAAATCCATGCTGTTGCAGGTAAATCTGCAGCCAATATTCTCTCATGGGTACATTGAAGTGTTTCCTCTAAGATTAGAACCAACAGGAGAATGTCCACCCTCCCTACTTCTACTCAACTTAATACTGAAGGAGTCTGGCAATGGAAAGAAAAAAATGACATTTAAATTAGAAAAAAATGAAAAGAATATGCTAAATTGTTGCTGCTTTGGAGTGACATTATAAAGCATGTAGAAAACCCTGAAAACTACATAAAGAAATATTAAAGTGTGTAACAAATTCAGCAAAATTTCTAGATACAAAGTAAACACACAAAACATCATTTGACTTCTTTACCCCCAAGAAAACTGTCCAAAATGAAAAGCAATCCCATGTGTAATAACATCAGAAAAGAAATAGAAAATTCAAATCTCAAATTTATGTGGAATCAGATAAAAATGAATAGGCAAACCCCCACCAAAAAAAAAAATCTTGAGAAAAAAAATTTTTGCAGGCTTCTGGGTAGCCAGTCTGCCCACACTGGAAGGTGTGGTTATAAACCATCCAAATTGCTGTTCCCCTCCATCAGGTCTAGCCTGCAGAAGGCAGCCACCCTGGTCCTGTCTGCTGGTACGACTTTCATAGGCTCACTGGAAATGGCCTATGAAATATGTGGTGTGTTTCCTTCCTAGGGATTATAGTCTTCTAGTGGGCTGAGCAACTCAACATGCCACCTTTCTGTTGTCCTTTAGTTGGCCATCTGCCAAGGAGCAAAGTATTGCAACCTTTCTTAGATGAGATGTTGTGTTTCTTAAGCCAGGAGACAACCTGGCAACATTTGTCTTATTTCTAGCACGCTCTGCCTGGACCCATCTTATCCTAAGAGAGAGACACTTCCCTGGATGGTATTTTACTTTTTATTGAATATGCTCAGAACCCACCTGAGACTTGAGCTGCCACAAACATTTCCTGCCTTAGCTAACCCAGATGTTCCTGATGTGGCCTCTGTTGCAACTTAATCCTAGGCCTAAATTTGGCAGCAGAAGGTAGATGTGGATCCTGACATGGGCAACTGTTACCTTTCTGTCTTTCTCTGTTTAGTTGTGAAAGGAAGGAAAGAGGCACCAAGAGTGGGTCAATTTCATCAATTCCTGGACTCCATATTCACCCTTTTCTTCACAGTATGGCAAAACCTGAAGGCTGCTTTGCAGCCCTAACTTCTAACTTTTTAGAATTATCTTCATTTTTGTCTTGCAATAGATGGGTTCGCTCTCTCTCTCTCTCTCTCTCTCTCTCTCTCTGTGTGTGTGTGTGTGTGTGTGTGTGTGTGTGTGTGTGTGTGTGTGAAATTCATAGCCTCACATGCTAGGCCATTGACCTATACTCCCAGCCCTGTATGTAACTTAATAATAACTGCTCATAACAATCAGTGTGATTAGGCAAATGGACCATAAGATCATGATGTTCATCTTCAAAGGGAACTCTAAAACAAAGGTCACCGTTTAGAAAATCCCTGAGTTTGAAAGAAACAGCCTTTATCCCAGCATCTCATTCAGACTGGGAGCACGTGACCTGTTACCTCTGCTTGACTCAGACATTAGCCAGGAGGTTCCTCCAATAAAATGAAACTGAGGTGGGTCCTAATGAGGACAGCAGCTTGAGGCTGTCGGGAGCTATCCTCAAGGCCTTCAGCCAAAGCAGCACATATTATTTGTAACAGACAAATAGGGAGACATGCAAACCTAGCACCTGACAAGGAAACAGCAAGCTGCAAACAAATTAAATCTAAGTCAGATTAGCACGGAAGCAGTGGGACAGAAAAGTGGTGAATAAGGGGAAAATCCAGCAAGTCAAAGCTGGCTCTTCAGAAAGAAGGAGAAAGCTGGTAAGGCCTCAGCAAGAGTCACCAAGAGAGAGTCAGGAAGCTGGAAAAGGGGAACACGAGCTGCTTATGCCATCAGTCAATACACACTGAAAAATGAAGAAAGAATATTATGAACATTTTGTACCAATGTATTTGTCAACTTAGATAAATTCCTTGGAAAGCACAATATCAAGAATAGTCTCACAAAAGTATATCAATACTCCTATATCTGTCAGAGTAATTGAATGCACAAAGAAAATTCTAGTCTCAGATGATCACTGAAAATTCTTACAAATGCTTATATAAAGACTATGCCCATTGTCACCAGACTCTTAGAAAATAGAGAGTAAGGCTTTCCAGGTATTTTATGAGGTCTTGATACTCTAGCTTGTCAAGGGTAGTATAATAAAGTATAATTGTAGATCAATTTTTACCAGACTAAGATACAAAATACCAAATTTAAATAATAACAACAACCCAAATTCACCAAATATGGTGTTATGGCTTGAACATAGGATATTCTCCACAGGTTTGTGTTTTAAACATTTAATCCCCAGTGTTAGGTGATGTTTTGAAGGTTATATCCAACCTTGATCCCATCCTGAAGTCTCTGCTCCTTGATCTACTCTGATTGGGGGGGAGGGTACACTCTACCACACACTCCCACCACCAGCTGCTCCTGACATGCCTCTGAGCCATGAAGGTTAAACACCTCCTGACAGGTAATCAAAATAAGCCCCTCTTCCTTAGCTGTTTCCAGGAGGTGGCCAAGCCTCTGCTGGGAAAGGTATGCAAGTGTAATACAAACTACTCTCCTTATAGCAAGGCCTGAGAAGTTAGGTCCCCACAAGACAGGGACCTGTGGAGATACTCATGCGGAATCCTGGTCTTTCCTGAGGAAATGCTTGATTAGCTTTTGCTTTGCGTTTGCATTCTTGACTTTGCTATTGGAAGTCTTTATTTTCACTTTGTCTTGACAGACATTTTTCCAGGATCAGAGAAAGAAGGCTTGAATTATGATTTATTCTTGTTTGTCTCTGAGGATTGTGGAAGAGGTATATATCACTACTCCTCTGTTTTTTAATAATGGTGATGCAGTTGAGACAACATAAGGCCCTGGTCTGGGTACATCGGCTAATGTCTGGATGTTTTCTTCTGATGGGAGCTTAGGTCTGACAGCAATTTGCTCACCAACCTGTTCTAAACAGGAGGTTGATAATCTAAACAGATTATCAAAATGTTAGAAAGGACTTGTTGGGTCGTTGGTTCCAGACTTAATGGGAACATTCAGAGCCAAGCGGAGATGAGGCACTGACTCAGTTTACTAATTTGCTGAGAGCTCTTGGCATTAGAAGAATTAGATCTCCTGATGAGGATATGGTGGGATGCTTGGTGCCAATAATTAAATCAGAATTCCTTGGCTATGTAGTCTATCACCTCTCTATAGTATAACCACAATTGCTATCAACCACACAGTCTTGGTTACATACCTAAGTGCTGGGTTAGATATTAACTGCTTGCTGAAGCTATGTTTCCTCTTTCTTGATACAGTTCATGGTTAAGAGGAAACTGCAGAGACTGAGGAGGAGCAGGAAGGGGGAAAGTACAGTGTGCACATTATTGCTACATGCAGGAATTTCTTTTAAAAAAATAGACCGTATGTGAGAAAATGAGAAATGAATGTAAAACCATTTAAGACATGGGAAAAGAATAGGTGTATAAATAAAGGTGGGCTGAGTTATCTCAGTGGCAGAGTGTATGAACTGCACCTCTTGGTCGGGGTCTTCATTTACCTATTTCATTCATCCTCCTCTGGGTTCTGAACCCCACTGAGGCAGGACCCTGGCAGTTTCTGTTGGGTGTTTAGTCACAACATAAATGTGACTAGTATATCTGGCTTATTCAAGGAATCCAAGGTTCTTATCAATGTTTCTTAAACATTTATAGAATGGTTATAGAACATCTATAGGAACAGTGGTAAGAATCTGTCCATAATGCATCTTTACCCATCAAGGCACAGAAACATGTCAGGAGCGGTTGGTGATGGAAATGTGTGGTGGAGTGTCCCCCCATCAAAGTAGACCAGGAAGCAGGGACTTCAGGCTGGAATCAGAGTTGGGTATAACCTTCAAAGACCTCCTCTTGAATTGTGGGCATCATTCATCTTGTTAAAAGAATGAAGGTCAAAGATATAATCATATCATTAGATTTTAAATGAAATTTGATAGTGCTATACATGCTCATAATTTTAAAAGAAAAAAAAAAAAAGATGCTTCGTGAGAGATGGGGAATTGACTTAGCTGGTAAAGAGCCCACTACACAAGCATGTGGATATGAGTTTGAGTCTCAGCTCCTGTGAAAAAAGCTGGGCACTGAGGCACATGCTTATAATCCTAGTGCTGGGGAAGTAGAGCCTTGGAGGTCACTGACCAGCAAGGCAAGACTGATTGGCAAGCTCAGGTCACAGGAAGAAACTCTGCCTCAAAAACAAACAAATAAACAAAAAACAAACAAACCAAAAACCAAGCTAGATGGCTCCTAAGGAAAGACACCAAGATTAATATCAGCACACACAAATACACTCACTCAAACATACACTCACATATTTACACACACACACACACACACACACACATACACACACCTCAAAAAAGCAAACTAGAACTTAAACTGTACTTCCTCAGAGTGATTTTTAAAAATTGCAGCTAGCAATATCTGCCCCAATACCGAAAGTAACTGGGACCAGAGGGACCCAGGAACCCAGAAACTCTGCCCAACCAGTGGCATGGGTTTCTTCCAGACTGGGCCTGTGCCTTAAGCAGACTTTGAGTGCGAACTCTGCAGCCAGTCCCACAACACCCAGAGGAAGCTCCACCCAGAGGAAGCTCCACTTCCAGGCACTGTAACATATCTAAGATCACAGGATCACAGGAGCTCTGACATACCTAGGATCTCTGAATCACAGGATCCCAGAATCACAGGATCACAGAGACAGCTGAACTCTGGGGAGTTCTGACACAACCAGGATCACAGGAAGGATAGGCTCCAGTCAGATATAGTGAGGGCAGGCAGCATTAAAGATAATTCTATGACCGGAGGCAAGCATAAGAACTTAAGCAACAGAAACCAAGGTTACTTGGCATCATCAGAAACAAATTCTTCCACCATAGCAAGTCCTGGATACACTATCACACCAGAAAGGCAAGATTCAGATCTAAAATAATTTCTCATGATGATGATAGAGGACTTTAAGAAGGACATAAATAACTCCCTTAAAGAAATAGAAGAGAACACAAGGAAACAGCTAGAAGGTCTTAAAGAGGAAACAGAAAAATCCCTTAAAGAATTACAGGAAAACACAATCAAACAGGCGAAGGAAATGAACAAAACCATCCAAGATCTAAAAATGGAACTAGAAACAGTAAAGAAATCACAAAGGGAGACCACCCTGGAGTTAGAAAACCTACGAAAGAGATCAGGAGTCATAGATGCAAGCATCAACAAGAAAATACAATAGATAGAAGAGATTCTCAGGTGCAGAAGATATTATAGAACACATTGACAAAATGGTCAAATAAAATGCAAAAAGCAAAAATCTCCTAACCCAAAACATCCAGGAAAGCCAGGACACAATGAGAAGGTGAAACCTAAGAGTAATAGGTGTAGAAGAGAGCGAAGATTCCCAGCTTAAAGGACCAGTAAATATCTTCAACAAAATTATAGAAGAAAACTTCACTAACCCAAAGAAAGAGATGCCCGTGAACATACAAGAAGCCTACAGAACTCCAAATAGACTGGACCAGAAAAGAAATTCCTCCTGTCACGTAATAATCAAAACACCAAATGCACTAAACAAAGAATGAATTTTAAAAGCAGTAAGGGACAAAGGTCAAGTAACATATAAAGGCAGATCTATCAGAATTACACCAGACTTCTTAACAGAGACTATGAAAGCTAGAAGATCCTGGGCAGTTGTCATACAGATCCTAAAGAACACAAATGCCAGCCCAGGCTACTATAGCCAGCAAAACTCTCAACTACCATAGGCAGAGAAAACAAGATATTCCATGACAAAACCAAATTTACACAATATCTTTTCACAAATCCAGCCCTACAAAGGATAATAGATGAAAAACATCAACACAAGGAGGGAAACTCCAACCTAGAAAAAGCAAGAAAGTAATCCTTCAACAAACCCCAAAGAAGATAGCCACACAAACATAATTCCACCTCTAACAACAAAAATAACAGGAAATTGCAATCACTTTTCCTTAATATCTCTTAACATCAATGAACTCAATTCCCCATTAAAAAGACATAGAGTAGCAGACTAGATATGTAAACAGGACCCAGCATTTTGCTGCATACAGGAAATGTACCTCAGTGACAAAGACAGATACTACCTCAGAGTAAAAGGTTAGAAAACAATTTTCCAAGCAAGCAGTTCCAAGAAACAAGCTGGAGTAGCCATTTAATATTGAATAAAATTGACTTTCAAACAGAAGTTATCAAAAAATAATAAGGAAGGACACTTTATAATGGTGAAAGGAAAAAAACTACCAAGTTGAGCTCTCAATTCTGAACATCTGTGTTCCAAATACAAGGGCACCACATTCTTATAAGAAACTTTACTAAAGCTCAGAGCACACATTGCACCCGACACAATAATAGTGGGAGACTTCAACACCCCATTTTCTGCAATGGACATGGAAACAAAAACTAAACAGAGACACAGTGAAACTAACAGAAGTTTTGAACCAAGTGGATCTAACAGATATTTATAGAACATTTCATCCTAAAGCAAAAGAATATACATTTTTCTCAGCACCTCGTGGTACCCTCTCCAAAACTGACCATATAATTGGTCTCAAAACAGGCTTCAACAGATACAAGAACATTGAAATAATTCTATGCACCTATCAGATCACCATGTAATAAGGCTGGTCTTAAATAACAACATAAATAACAGAAAGAACACATACACATAGAAGCTGAACAACACTCTACTCAATGATAACTTGGTCAAGGAAGAAATAAAGGAAGAAATTAAAGACTTTTTAGAGTTTAATGAAAATGAAGCCACAACATACCGAAACTTATGGGACACAATGAAAGCAGTCCTAAGAGGAAAACTCATAGCTCTGAGTGCCTCCAAAAAGAAACTGGAGAGAGCTTACGCTAGCAGCTAGACAGCACACCTGAAAGCTCCAGAACAAAAACAAGCAAATCCATCCGAGAGGAGTAGACGGCAGAAAATAATCAAACTCAGGGCTGAAATTAACCAAATAGAAACAAAAAGAAGTATACAAAGAATCAACAAAACCAGGAGCTGGTTCTTTGAGAAAATCAACAAGATAAATAAACCCTTAGCCAGACTAATCAGAGGGCACAGAGACAGTATCCAAATTAATACAATCAGAAATGAAAAGGGAGACATAACAATGAAATATATCTTAACATAATTATTATGTTTGTTGAATATTAACAGTTGAAAATATTAAAATCGCGTTCTACGAACATCATGGAAATGTTATTGATAATTTTTCTCACTGTGTGTGAAATTAGCATTTTCTTAATGTTTAACCTCAAAGAGTTTTTGCTATTTTGAAATTTTTAAAATATACTTACACATAAAATAATTTCTCTCCTAGAAACACTGATAATCTTTTTTAAGTAAACTGATTGTTAGAGAATGTACACATATATATAATGCATTAAATACTTTCTCACTATGTCAGGTGGTATCATATAAGGGCCTTTGAATATATTTCTTAATGATTCATTTTTATTACTATGCTTAATTTCCAAAGTATATTTTGCACACTTTGAAACAATTTAGTATTCAACATTAGATGTAGGATCCTCAGTTATGGATAGTATTAAATATTCATTAATGATATTTTTAGGGTATGAAAGGATATGAATATAAAAGTTAAACAAATGTTTATATATTTTTTATTCTTAAAATAATCAATATTATTAATATGTTTTATGTATAAAATGCATTTAAATAATAAAAAATTAATTAAAAACATTTAAAAATTTCAGCTAGCAAAGTATTTCACACTCAGTATTTCAAGTTTTCCATGTATTTAAGAACCAGACATGCCTATTACTGTCCCCTCTTGCAACTCTGAGTTTTGTCTCAGTCACTGAAACAAAATGGTAACAATAAAGAAAGATTATGGAATTTGTATCTAAAAATGTAAAACCTGGGGCTGGTGAGATGGCTCAGTTGTTAAGGCTGCTCTTCCAGAGGTTCTGAGTTCAATTTCCAGCAACCACATTGTGACTCACAACCACCTATCAGGGGATCTGATGACCTCTTCTGGCCTGTAGATCTATATGCAGCAGAAGACTCATACATTAAATAAATAACGTTTTAAATGTAAAACCTTCATCTCAAAATAAGGTTATGTCATAAATTATTTCTATAGTCTGTAAACTATTGATTTTAATGACTAAATTCAGTATGGTGATTAGACACATGGCTAATATACAAAAGTCAGTTAAGAGATTGTCTTACACAGTTTAGAGTTTGGCTTCTAAGCTGGATATGAGACTTTGTTGGTCAAAAGCCTGCCTGATTTCCATCCCCAGCATAGCACAAAATCAGGTGTGAGACTCAAAATAGGGTTTCATATTAGAGACAGAACATAAGTTGTTTGACTTTCTGGAACTGGGTCTTTCTGGGTCTGGGTGACCTCAGTCATAATTTTTTTTTCCAATTCCCATTCATTTACCTTCCAGTTTTATGATTTCCTTTTTCTTTGCAGCTGAGTAATGTTCCATTGTGTATATGCACTACCCTTTCATTATCCATTCATCAGTTGATAGATGTGTTGGTTGGTTCTATTTCCCAACTATTTTGAAGTGAGCTGCAGTGAACATGGATGTTCAATGTACAGGTATCTCCATAGCATGAGATAAAGTCCTTTGGGTGTATGCCCAAGCTGGGTCATATGTTACTTCTAGTTCTAGTTCTAGTTCTTTGAGAATTCTCTAGACTGATTTTCACAGTTTCTGCACGAATTTATGCTCCCACCAACTACAAGAATTCCGAATTCCCCTCTTCCAACTTCCACACCAGAAGTTGTTGTCATTTGGATTGCTGATTTTGAATGTTCTGACTGAAGTGAGATGGAATCTGAAAGTAGTTTTAATCTGCATTTCCCTACTAACTAAGGCTATTGACTACTTTTTTTTTTACATATTTACAGCTATTCATATTTCCTGTTTAAGAACTTTTGTTCAGTTCTGTAGTTCTTTTGTTGTTGTTGAGTTGTTTGTTATCTTGCTACTTGGTTGTTTAAGTCCTTGTATATTCTAGACACGAATCCTCTGCCCCGTACGTAGCTGACCAAGGTTTTCTCTCACTGTGTGCTGCCTCTTCATTCACTTCTCCATGCCTTCTGCTGTTCAGAGACTTTCAAATTTCATGAGATCCCGTTTATCAATGTTGGTCTCAGTTTCTTTGTGGAAAGTCCATACATGCAAGTAAACTATGGATAACTAATCGCTGTCTGATTGGGTAGGCGCCTGCTCCACAAGGCAGATGTCACACCTGGTACTGTTAAGCTTGGTCAAAAGCCTGGGGAGAGAATAGAGCCTAGCATGGGAAACCTACTGTTTCTTGTCAGGTGTTTAATGAAACCCAATACGTGTCTTATGTCTTCTCCATTTTCCTCCAGTGGCTTTAATGAAACTTGATTAGCTACTAAATTGGTGCCTGGTTTATTTAGCATTTTGTTAGAAGACAGAAAAGGCTGTGATCTTATTGGTAGGTTAACTGGACCATAGAAAAACAGCAATAAAGATGTGCCACCAAAACACTAAAGAGGGAACCTGACCAACACCCCATAGTGACCTTGACTAGTCCAACTGCTGGGGTCTGCAGGTGACAAGCGTCTTCTGAAAGTTCTAAGAAATCCAAAGAAAGAATTATATTGCCCAAAATCTCATATGAGGTGAGGACTCGAGCTGTTTTGCTTAGATGTAAAAGGAAAGTTCCACTGTCTATAGACTTGAAAATATTGTAATTCCTCTATCAATAAATAACATCTTTCAGAAGGTGTAATACCTTACCTTGCAAGGCATTTTTTTAATTATACCATTTCAAATATAACTTGTTACTATCTTGGTCTCTGAATCTACCTTAGAAAGACAATGTGTTTTCCCTAAATAATATGTTTAAAGGCTTCTAAACAGAAACAACCTATACTTAAATTAATGCTACGTAATAATTTTTCCACAGGTATTAAATAATCCATCTTCTTAATAATAGGGTAAACATTTAACTTGTTTGAAGTGTTATATTTCAAAACTTAACTTATGCCTAACTTTCTGGACATGTTAATTGGGGTAGTTTGTTCAGGCCCTGGAGTAGTGTATCCCAGTGACTTACAAGCCACTTCTCTTTGGATGCTGTAATGCAAGACACAGAGGAGTAAATTCTAAAAAGCTGCAACCATCTGTCTCCCTCTGCAAGTGTGGACCCGGAGCTTTCCTGGAAGGAATGGAGGTCATCTGCAGTGCAGAGAGACAACTCAATGGCTTTGTTTTACCAAGGAATAAGTGTGTGTGTGTGTGTGTGTGTGTGTGTGTGTGTGTGTGTGTGTGTGTGTGTCTGTGTTTCCTTCCCTAGTCTGGAACTCACTGACCAGTTCTCTCTTTCTCAAACAACAACAACAACAATTACCCTTCCTCCTTCACTACAAAAAAGCACTTACAAAGCTGTGCCACAGGCAGCCCGCAGTAACTAAGGCAAGAAGCTCTATGTGTGACCAAGGCATGGAGGCCCTCTGAAATCCCTTGGCAATATAGCTAGTGCCCGGTAAAATACCAGAGAGTGAAAGACATGAGTGTTGACAAATCTCGAATGAATACGTTTTAACAGTTCATTTTATTCATTACTGAACCAGTAGCAGAATTGTAAAGTAATGCAAAGATATTGGAGACACTAAGTGTATCTAGATTTCAGAAGAAATACTCTAGAATAAGATTCTTGAGATAGAGAATTGGTTCCTGGACAGCAAGGCAATAAAACCATAACCTTTGTTAGCTTTTACATTTTTATTTCTAATAACTTTGTGTGTGTGTGTATGTGTGTGTGTGTGTGTGTGTGTGTGTGTATGAGCATCATGTGTATGAATGCAAGCCTACATGTGTGCACAAGTAGAGGTCAGAGAACAACTTTCAGGACCCAGTTATTGCTTTGTGTCAAGGGTCCTAGGTGGAAATTATAATCAAAATTGCAGGGCAGGCTCTTTTAAGGGGCTGAGCCATTTGGCTAGTCTTTGTTCTTTTTAAATGAAGAAAAATTATAGCAACTGAGTAAACCCCCCAGAACTCCCAGGGACTAAGCCATGTGTACTCAACAAAGGAGTATATATGGCTCCAGCTGCATATGTAGCAGAGGATGGCCTTGTTATGCATCAATAGGAGGAGAGGTCCTTGGTCCTATGAAGGCTTGATAGATGCTCCAGTGTAGGGCAATTGAGGGTGAGGAGGTGGGAGTGGGTAGGTGGGTGGAGGAACACCCTCATAGAAGCAAGAGGAGGGATGATGTGATAGGGTGTTTCTGGGAGGGAGGGAAACCAGGAAAAGGGATATCATTTGAAATGTAAATAAAGAAAATATCCAATAATAAATAAATAAATAAATAAATAAATAAATAAATAAATAAATGAAAAAGAAAATGGCTACCTCTAAGGCTTGCTTGTTGTCCTGTGAAACAAGGATTGGCTTGTGCCAAATCTTTGAGTTGGTTTTTAAAGAAGAAAAAAATTCCCAATTTCTGTGTGTCCTCATTTAGTTCTGTGGGCTCTTTTAATTTTTGACTGGAATGTTTTAGAAGGCTGGTACAAAGGGTAAAAGATCTACCCACAACCCAATAGTTAATGACCTCTGTATGCATGGTTCCCTATTGACCAGCATCGTTAAAGCTCTATAAAAATCCTTAACCATCTGGTCCCCATCCCTAGACAATACTCCCAAATCGTCTCTTGCTCTCTTGTTTCTCTGTATGGAAGACTTTCTGCCAAATGTTTAATTCAGTCTCCTAAGATTTGCCTTTCAAATCGTATCTTGGCTTGGTCCACTGCAGCTTTGCATGAATGATGGTCCACCTGTGTTTCACCTTGGAATCTGCAAAATGCACACTCCAGTTTGGGCCTGGAGTCCCTGTTACAGCTTGCATGAAAAGAAGAGAAAGATGGGGGAGGGGAAGAGGGAGAGGGAGAGGAAGAGAGTGCTCATGTGCGCATGTGTGCCCATGGTTAGTAATACGAATACTGAATTAAATTGAGAAAAGGGGATTTGTCCCAATACACAAGCTGAGATATGAATAGCATGGAACACAGAGCTTTTAATAAATCAAGACAGTCTCTTAGTCATACTGCTTCATAATTGCCAGCACTGGTTCTCATCCTTGGCTACACATAACAATTCTTTAGGAAGCCTTTATAACAACAGTTGCCTAGGCACCACCCTAGAGACTCAAAGCAATTTATCTGGATTATGCAATTTGGGATCAGAACTTTTGAATGTTTTTTTTTATTGATCTAAAGCACAACAGGACTACAAATCACTGAGTAAGGGGTGGACACCAGAGGACAAGGTTTCAAGGATGAGTCCCTGAAGTTTCCAGAGCTTCATCTCCAGCTTTATTACTCAACAGCATGTGAGAAATAAAGGGCCAGAGGGCCTATAATGTCTTAAGCATATCCCATTACTATGATAAAACACCATCATCAAGGCAACTTATAGAATTTTATTTTAGCTTATGGCTCCAGAAGATTTACAAGCAAGCTGAGAGATCGCATCTTTAACCTCAAGTACAAAGTAGAGAGAGTGATCTGGGAATGGTGTGATGCTTTGAAACATCAAAGCCTTCCCCAAGTAACATACTTCCTAGAGCAAGGCCATACCTCATAGATCTCCAGAAACAGCACCACCAACTGGGAAATGAGTGTTCAAGCGCCAGAGCCTATGGGAGACATTCTCATTCAAACCACCACATCATGTCATCAACCACCAAACCCAGACACTATTGTGGAGGCCAACAAGAGCTTGCTGAGAGGAGCCTGATATAACTGTCCCCTGAGAGGCTCTGCCAGTGCCTGGCAAATACAGAGGAGATGCTCACAGCCATCCATTGGACTGAGCACAGGGTCCCCAGTGAAGGCACTAGAGAAAGGACCCAAGGAGTTTAAGGGGTTTACAGCTCCATAGGAGGAACAACAATATGAACTAACCAGTACCCCCAGAGCTCCCAGGGACTAAACCACCAACCAAAGAGTATACACATGGTGGAACTCATGGCTCCAGCTACATATGCAGCAGAGGATGGCCTAGTCTGTCATCAATGGGAGGAGAGGCTCTTGGTCCTGTGAAGGCTCTATGCCTAAATGTAGGAGAATGCCAGGGCCAGGAATCAGAAGTGGGTAGGTTGGTGAGCAGGGGGAAGGGGTATGGGGTAAGGGGAGAGAGATTTCAGAGGGAGACCAGAAAGGGGGATAACATTTGACATATAAATAAAGAAAATATCTAATAAAATTTTTTAAAAGTCCAGAAAAGAACTAAATAATTATATTTGGATGCACAATAAAAACTAAATAAAATAGAAGGTGTAAAATAATTGAAATGAGATGTGCAGATTAGAGTTTAGCTCAGCCCTCAAAGGAACTTCTTCTTGCAGTAAATGGTAACTAACATAGGGACCCACAACTAGACAACTTACAAAGAGTTACTTTGGAACACTTAGTTCTAAATAGGAGGTCTTTATCAAACCCTTTCATGGTTTATATAACGGTTTCAAGGATATATGTGGATGAGGAGGTGGAAAGATTGTAAGAGCCAGAGATGGTGGATGACTTCAAAGCAAGCACTCTCTTCCAGACACAGCAAGGCTGATGCACATATGAACTCACATAGATTGTGTCAGCTTGCACAAGACATGCACAGACTCAAGTGTTGAAGGTAAGAAAGTGGGCACAAGTCCCACACCTAACCAAGAAGCTATGCACAAATGATAGTTGTTTCAAGAAGGAAAATTAATTTTCTTCAGTGGAGTGACACTGGGTATATCAACCGCACTCCAGAGCAGCCCCTATTCTGAGGAGTAGTTAGACAACACAAGACAGACTCCATTTTTTCTGTATGTGCTTCTTGTTTTGTTTTAGGTTTGGATGTTTCTTCAAGAGAGAAACACCTTTTTGTTTTAGGTTTGGGTGTTTCTTCAAGAGAGAAACACCATGAAGTTGGATGGATGGGAATGTGGGGGAAGAGCTGGGAGGAACTGAAAGAGGAGAAAATTGAATAAAAATATTTTGCATGAAATTCTAAAATAATAAAAAATATTTTTAAAGAATATGAAATAAAAAATAGTTGAAAGTTGAGGAGTACAAGAGGGACACTGAGACAGATTACTGAGGAGTAGAGTTTATTAGAAAAGTTATTAACATGGTAGGCAGAGAGACAGCTAGATAGCAGCATGGCAGGAATTCAGAGCCCCATCACCAGAGATAGACAGCATGGTGTGGCCTCTGAAGAGCTGAGTCAGGGCCAATGTGATGGAAACAGGATCTACTTACTCTTCTGAGAATGGGGGTGGTTTCACAGGACAAACCTGTAGCCAGGCTCTTTAATTCCTATGCAGGAAGCAGAGAAGATGATAGAGAACAAAATGTATGTCCCCCATACTCCCCCCCCCATTAGATATAAACTCACTTCCTTGGGTCAGAGAGCCTAGACCAAAGAAACTGTTCCATTCAAGTTCAGCCTGGGTACCAGTGAGCTGGTTAGGTAGGCTTAGAGACACATGGGTGGAAGAGAACCTACAGAAGTGGGGGAGACTCACGTAGCATCATGATTGAAAAGTCCCATCCCAATCCCCAGGACTATATGTAGCTAGGACAGAATTACATGTGGCTGGAGGGGGGGGGGGAATGGAACGTCAAGTGAGGGTCTGATGGTCTTCTGTATAGAGACTGCTAGTAGGCCTGATCTGATCTAATGAGGTTCCTATGCAGGTAATCACAGACCTGTTGATTTCAAGACAGTAGCCATGCCTAGAAGACAGAATTCCACACTGCAGAGTGGAGTAAGCAGTATTCTGTTCACACATACTCTAATCATGGCTCTTCGTGGGCTCTCCTTTCCATGGTCAGAAAATGCCAACATTGGAACGATTCACAAGTGAGATTTTCAACCCTCTGACATCAAAGGATCACCCATCAGACACTTCCTCAGAACCAACTGAAGAACTTAGTGGCTTCAGCTGTATTATGTTAGACATGGCTGCCTGAAAGCTCAAAAAACAGCTTCAGTGGTCCTAATGCAGCGGGCCTGCATCAGAGAAATCCTCTACAGCTAAGTTATGTCGAATCTCCATGTTCTAAATTAGCTATGGAAGCAACTTCTAAAACAAGTTATAGAAGCAAGGAATGAGAAGCCAGTGAAGCTAGAGGATTCATCCAAACTTACCCTTGGATTTTGTTCTCCTGAAGTCACAGCCCATAAGTAATTCCTTGACACCCAGAGCAAACTCTCAGTCGCCCCAGGAAAACCAGTATTAATGTTTCATTGGTCCAAACATTTCATGAAGTATGCATCTTACCCCCCTGAGGGTCACTGTTACCCAGAAATGGAACAAGCTATCACTCCCTGCTGTCTTATGTTTGCTTTTGAACATAGGCTCTGAAAGGAAAGCATGGACAAAAAGAGAACAGTCAGTGGACACAGCCTCGGGGACACTGTGACCCTGGAGAAGGCATGTGATGTGTCCTAGTGAACACCAAAATCATATTCTATTTTTATGACTTTTGGTCCAGACATCGCTCCACTAAAACTGGCTCTGAGTCAGATCTACAGTTGCTGGGTGAAATGTGTCAAGGGTCAAGGGCATACAACTATTGTATTCAAGTCTTTCCCACAATCCACCACAGCCTGAAGGTCACAGCACCCTTTCATTAGCATATTAGGCAAATAATGGTGTGCCTGCTAAATTGATATTCTGAAATCCCATTGCATTTGCATTTAATCCATATTTCTGCAAAGCTGAAATCTTTAACAGCATGTGTGCGTGTGTGTCTATGTCTCTGTATATGTCTATGTCTGTATGCCTTTGAGTCTGTGTTGCTCTAGTTAGAAGAGGAAGATATCAGGATGGGAGGGGGCTCTTTTATTGCCTCTAAAATTTGGCTGCTTTATGGAATCATCAGAAGATTGATTTAAAACCCCAGTGCCCAGGCTCTCTGGACCCATTTCAAGTTCATCAGTCCCTGAGAATGGAGCAGATGTCAAAACTCTCCTGGGGATGAGCTGGTAGCCAAGGCTGTAAAACATCACCTTCTTCTTCCCCAGACTCTCTCTCTTAGCTCATCACTGCTATGATATGGTGTCTGTCTCCCATATTTTAAACTGCTCCTTTGACCAAGGTTGAGAACCAAGGCTGTAGACTGAGTTCCGTTCATCACTCATAAATAAAGCATGCTCTCCTTGGTGTTTATTTTAGAATAACAAGGCAGTCAAGTTAAAAACAGATTGGCCTCTGCAGGCCTACTCTTGCTGGGGTTTGTAGCTTCCTTCATCCTGCCTGTTGTATTATTCTCTGAAGTGCTCCACTCCCAAGAGGATGCCCTTCCCAGACACAGGTCACAATGGGCCACCTGAATTAGTCCCTCATCTCATTCTCGAAGGGTATGTTGTGGGCCTGTGATTTCTAGAGCTTTTCACTTCTCCCACATAGCAATATTTTAAAGTGAGTTTGTGTTTGTTTGTATTTTGTGTGGGGAGTACCATAAGTTAAAGGGGCCAAGGAAAAGAGTACCTTGGCCCTGACCTTTAACCCGCTCAGGAACTAAATGTACTTTCCTGCTTCCTCTGAGCTTGTGTGTTCATATTTCATCATACCACCCAGGGAGGATTCCTTCTCACACCCCTTTCACCCCTTTGCACACCTTTCTTGACAATCTTTTCCAGAATATTCCCTATGGATTTGATTTTCATGAAAACCTGTCTCCAGTGGGGTGAGGGGTGGTACCTACTGCAAAGACTATCATAAAGTCCCTATTTACCTCCTGGTGTGAAAAAGCCACCAAGGAGGCTAGAAAGAGGACAGGGAGACTCATACCAACTCCAGTGGGAAGTGTGTGTGTCTACAGTCCAATACTGTATCTACGAGCGCAGAAGTGTTTTGTTCTGTTTGCTATAGATGTTGTTTCCCAATTCAAGACAGAGGTAAATTTTTAAAAGCACCTGGTCACACAGACTGAAGCACATGAATTCAGCATACTCCTGTTCCTGGCCATCTTCTCTCCAAAGGGTAAGGAGGTAGGTGTGGAGGGTGTCAACACTGAATGAGGCTTTGCATAAACTCCCAGACTGACCAGCTCTAGCGTACCAGGACTGAGAGATCATTTAGCAGAGGCTAAGATGCACATCCCAGGCACACCATAAGAGGGCACAGTGATGCAACGTAAGGCTGCTCCATTATCTTTATGAGAAACTGTGCCTGTCTTCAAACATAAAAAAAAAAAAAAAGAAAAGAAAAAAGAAAAAAGAAAAAAAAAAATTCTGAGATTCCCAGGGATGCTCAAAGGAAACTTGATGGAGCTGGAGCTGAAATGATAGTCATTCAAGGAGAGGTGCCTAGTCCACCCAAGACACTTACTATTAACCAAGGTCCACAATTAAGATGTAATGTGCAAGATCCTGAGGTATAAAGATCAATAAACCTTCACTGTGGAAACTCAGGTTGTTGAGGTTGGTCTGTCTGCCTGCCTGCCTGCCTGCCTGCCTGCCTGTTTTTGCAACAGGATCTTCCTGTGTTGCTCTGGTTGGCCTGGAACTTGTGATGAAGACCATTCTGGCCTAGAACTCACCCTTGGGAGCTATCCAGTGCCTGGGTATATAGCGGGCACATGGGTGGTCACTGGAATAGTGCCGTGCAAGGTTGCTCTGATCAATCAGAGGAGAGAAGTTTCTGTGTTTCTGTTCCCAAGGGTTTTTGTGTTACTGGTGATTGCTGAAAGTTGATTACTGAGGCCAAACTATGCTTTCAAAGCAATTCCAAGATCCTACACTCAGAGAGAGTCATTGTGAATGCATCAGGTAGACGAGTTTATGGTAAAGACAGTTTGAGAATATCCTTCCCCTAGTCCACGTGTTATATACATAGTGCTTAAAGACATTGCTCCCCATCTCCCCCATGACTCAGGGAAATAGATCCATCTCTCCAATAGCTGAGTGGTGGCCCCACAATACAGTACCATAGGTCATAAAACTTAGATCTTATCAGGCCCGGTGCAGCACACTTTAATGAGACTGATAAAGAGCCTGCAGAGATTCTAGCATGAACACCAACCCCTGTTCAAACTGCTGCACTATCTTTGCAGGCAAGGAACATGGGTTTCCAGAGGAAAATGCACACAAGTCCATGTGTATGAGCATGCCCTCTGTGGTCTCTGAAATGGCCCTTCAATCATCTGTGATAAAATCCTTTGCTCCTTTGTCACAGTGCTTTGGAATCCAAGAATTTTTGCTGAGAAATGACTTCACATGGTTTGAACCTAGGTTCTTTTTAGGAACAAAGGCATGATTAGGGCAGCCAGAGCAGGAAAGGAAGATAGGCATGCAGAGGGGTTGTATGGGCTGGATTAGGCTGAATGGGTGGCTGTGACCTCAGCGCTCTGCCCACTAGCAGAGTTCTACTTCTGGTCAGAAGCTATGAATTCACAGAGAAAATACCTAGGGCAGATCTGTCCAAGCTGTCAGTACTGATCAGATTGCTACATGGATTTAAAAGCACCTATACAACTGTGGTCTAGAGCCTCGAAGCAGAAAGAAGAAAACATGTTAACATCTGATAAGGACTGCAGGCAAACCAACTAAATGGATTCATAGCTTCAGTGAAATTTGCAAACCTGGAAATATAAAGTAAGTAAAATCTAGTCTGTGTCAAGATGTGTGCTTATTGTAGCTAGCAATATGGCAAATATATATATATATATATGTATATATATACATATATATATATATATATATATATATATATATATATATATATATATACATACACACACACACACACACACACACACACACACACACACACACACATATATATATATATTATGACAACTGGCAAAGATGCTTTGTTGGATCAAACTTATCACGTGATCTTGATAGTCGTTCACACTGCGCTGCTACAGTTGGGTCTTGTCTATCCCTCTAAAGCCCATGTGTTGAAGGTCTGGTTCTCAGCCTGACACTATGGGGAAGTACCAGAAGCTTCTAGAGGTGTCATCTAGAGGGAGGTCTGTAGGTCATTGGTTGGGGGGGTGCCCTTGAAAGGGGATAGTAGAACCTCAGCTCTTGTCTCATTTTCACTTGCTTTCTAGTTAGGAGAGGAGAAAGCAAGGGTAGACTAGGCCATCACGGAACTATGACCCTCTTTTTAGCTGGTTTTCTGAAGTATTTGTCATAGTGACCAACAGCTGATTTATTTTTAATTGTCAGCAGCACAGCTGCCTTAGTCAGACTAATTCTGTCAGCTTCAACACAGTTTGAAGCCATAGACTATTACTTCTGGTGTTCTCTAGAGCTTAACGAAGCCATGCTTGTGGCAGAGAAGGATCGCACAGTGGACCCCTGAATGGAACAACTGGAAATGGAAATGGGGCAGAAGTGGCACTCAGATGCCCTTACCAATCTCCTCAAATCTTGACCAAACCACATGGTATCTGGTCCTTTGCCTGTTGTCGTTCCCACCACAGTGAGTTAGGATATTAAGTACAGTTCTCTAGGACAAAACTTCAAAACGGTTATGACAAGAATATATAGAGGCTCTCTTTTTCTCCTTTGCTTACCCTAGAATTCTAGATGAAACTGTTGAAATAAGGGCCACATGGCTCAGACATTAACATGTCATAAGAGTTACAGCAGCACTTTTAAGTCCCCAAAGACTTCAAGTGGATACTGAACGTGTCAGTTAAGAATGGTGGCTTTCTTGGCTCTGTAATTATTGTATTCAGATCACAATATATATTCATAACAGTCCATTCTGGTGTTCATGTCTGACTTCTTCAAAGAAAGTATAGAAAATGTTCCAAAGTGCTCACATCTTAAGAATATCTGAGCAGAAAGCTCTAGGTCCCTTGGATACAGAGATCCCTTCAAAACCTCAGCATTTAAGAGCAAGCAATGCTCTCCCAAAGGACCTGCGTTTGACTCATAGGACCCACATGGGCAGCTCACAACTGACTGTAACCCAGCTCAAGAGATCCAGTGCCCTCTTCTGGACTCTATGGGCATCAACATACATATACCTAGACATAGACACACACATAAAGACTTAATCTAAACATCACTATTATCATTCTTAAATATATTTTTAAAACTGATAGAAAAGTATAAAATTAACAAAGCCACTTGTAAATTCAATACATAATTCTACTTTTTTTCTACACTGTGATTGCAATGTATTCAAGATACAGTAAGATAGTCCAAGGGACACCAAAAGGGGCACCATATGCATAATTACTAATTGTTTGTATCTTTTGCCAGAACTCTTCTCTTCTCTTCTCTTCTCTTCTCTTCTCTTCTCTTCTCTTCTCTTCTCTTCTCTTCTCTTCTCTTCTCTCTGTCTCTCTCCCTCTCTCTCTCTCTCTCTCTCTCTCTCTCACTGAGCTAGTCTAAAGTCTCACAGAAACACAACTGTGTGCTGAGCCAACAGAGGCAGCAGCGAGGAGATGAATCCTCAGCGCTAGCCCCTCGAAGAATGGCCATGAAAGCAGAATGCTGACTCTGACAGACAAACGTGTAACAGAGGACAGAGTATGTCCCAAGAGGACCTAGGGGGCCGGTCTCCATGAGCATCTGCTATGGAACACTAGGGTGGAGCTAGATGCCTCAAAGACAGATGAAGAGAATGATGGAGCCAAACAGAAAACCTTGGAGGACTCACACATACATTTAAGTTCCTCTAGAGGCAGACCCTTGGGTGTAAGCAGCTTATTCAGGGAGGTGTAAGGAAGTGAGACTGTAGATAAGGCACGTTTTAAGGGTGAAATGGCTTAAACAGTCACAGCGGTGGACGGTAAAACCATTTCCTATGGGGATATTGAAATGTATTTTGGAGCCAGTCCCAGGGGGCAATGTGAGCTGAGATCTGGAGTATTTGTAGCTTCGTTCTTTGACTTAGGCTGTGAACTCTTCCATGGGATTTTGACTCCCCATCATTTAGCCTCTGGGGTTCTAGAACAAGTCTTAGGAACACTGACACAACAGCGGCAACAGAAATCACCAGGGGACCCCTGAGGTTACTTGGTTACATATGTTTGTTATCTTTCATCTATGAAAGTGATAACCTACAAACAAGTCACAAATGGACTGTTCAATAAGTGATGCTGGAACAAATAATGGTCCTTTTGACGCAAGTCATTTCCTATCCCCCAGATAGTAACACAGATACAAAAGAAGAGAAGCCCACAGAAAAAGCATGAACAAATCTGTCTGGAGGATACACGTAGACACATTTCTAAAGGTACTGAGGCCATAGATTGTAAAGGAAAAATGTGTGTTGACTTTCATAGAAATTAAAAAACATTTAGAAAAAAAGGTTTAGCTGTATGTCCCATAGAAAAGCGAATGAATTTTGATTCGGGGTGATAAATTTAATGCTTTTGTTTCTACCATTATAAAACGTAAAACACACATGATAATGGGGTGTCATGTATCCTGAATAACCAGCTTACAGATTTAATGAGGCGAAAAGCCAGGAAATAGGTCAATAGTTAGTATCTGGAATTCACAATGCCATCCTTTCAATGAGCAAAAAGGCAGATAACTGAACAAAGAATACAAATAAGATTCTTCCAAAAAGGGAAATCAGCATCCAAAGTCAATATCAATAACATCCAGAGGAATTAGAAAACTGTAAGATTTCATGTCTCACCTCTCAGCTAGAGGGAAAACTTATCGCACCAAAGTTCCTTTCCTGCATAGCCACCCAAGAGAAATGTGCTCAGCCGTGCAGCTAATGGTATGAACATCAGTACACACCACAAGACATTTGTACAGCAAGCTGTAAAGCAAGGTGTGAGATACAGAAAACAAGAAACAGAGCAGGATATTCTAAGAACCCCAGCAAAGAAAACTCCCAGGGTTACAGCTGCACAGGTTGTTCGGGCAGGGCGGGTGGGAGTGAGGGTGGGAATGGAGTGGGTGGGGCAGGGGTGAGGAGGTGGGCAAACAGCAAGTTGAACATGGGAAGAGTGGAACTGAAGAACCCCTTGGTGTGGATCTCACAGAGGAGAACTGCACTGAAGAGCTATGAGATGTGTGCAAAGTATCGGCAAGAAACAAACCAAAAACCAAATAAATAAACAAGTAAATAAAGACAGGGGTGGATGCTACTCTCATGGAAGTACCAAGAAAGGAGGAAGAAACCATGGTGCAGCCCACCTTCTGCGGTGCGGGTTAGCTGTATCAGCATATGATGCCACTACTATCGTCTCCACCAAATAGTGTTTGCACAGAGAGGATGCGGGAGGTGGAGACACTGTGAGGAGCCCAAATCCTTATTTAGCAAAAGATGAAGCAGATAAAGAACGTGTACCATTTGGAAATGATTCTACCACCACGTATAGCCACCGGAAGCGACAGATAAGGAATCAGAAGTGCTTGTCCATAGATGGACCCCTGGACAGTGGGGAAGGGTCAGAACCACTAGATTTTAGGCAAGTCCTCTAGAACTATTCTGACTTTTAAAAAACATGTATGCTTATGTGCTTTTACATGAATGGAAAAAATGACTTCCATAGCGCTGGGCTTTTGAACACTTGGTCCCCAACTAGTGGCGTTCTTCGGTGAGGTGTAGGACATGTAGCCTTGGAGGAAGTATGTCACAAGAGGTGGCTAAAGAGAATTTAAAAGCTTTAAGTTTTCTGTGCTGTGCTTTCATTTAAAGGTATGAATTCTGCCCCGATACCTGCAGCCTGTTGCTGTTCTGTCCCTGCCGTTTTGGACACTAACCTTCTGGGATTACAAGCCAGACCAAACTCTCCTATCAATTGCCTTGACCCTGGTGTGTTATCACAGCATATAAAAGTAACAAATATGCTTTTTTTTGATGAAAATATGTAAGCAGAAAAGGCAAAAGAGGAAAAACAACATGAATCAAAATAGTTACAGTGTGTTTCTCTAAATGGCATGATTACAGGTTATTATTTTCTCTTTACTCTTCTGGCTTTTTTTTTCAAAGATGAAACTTCTGTTGGAAAAT
Source organism: Mus minutoides (assembly GCA_902729485.2). Lineage (NCBI taxonomy): Eukaryota > Metazoa > Chordata > Mammalia > Rodentia > Muridae > Mus > Mus minutoides. The sequence goes on along the minus strand of LR750081.1, from coordinate 889,878 downwards.
GCATGCAATGGATTCTGAGGCTATTTGATTAGCCAGATGTGTCTTAGTGCTGGGAACTGGTGAAGGTGCCTTGGCATAGAACTAGAGTCAAGAAGCTCTGAGCATGGGCCTGGCAGACACAGCCCTGCTAGACCAACCAGCAACCAAGCTAGTCTAAGGAGAGCCCAGCAGGGCACACCAGGTTCAGTTTCAGTTCCAGAAGTGACATGAGCCCAAGGGTAGATGGCCCCAGTGAGAAGGGAAGGCAGAGATGGAGCACACAGACATCCCTGGCATTCTGCACTATTCCCGGAGATCCAGCTGTCCAAAAGACCTTCCAGGCATAAAATACTCTATGGAGCCTGATATGAGGGCAAGAGAGGCTTCAGTTAGAAGGGAAACCGGAGGACCGAGCAAGTGACATTCTGCATTCAGAAAAGGCCCCTGCGGGGTGCTGAGGGCTCTTCACATAGCTTTCATCCATGGGCTTCCTGGCAAGTGAGAAGGATCACGGTAAGAAGCATTAATACTGAACCTCTGAAAGCCAGGCCCAGAAGACTAAGTTAATGTACAGATGGTTAGTTTCCCAAGGCTACCATAACAGCATACGTTAACCCACCCTCATCCTTTATCCATTCCAAATGTGTGGATGAATGACTGTTTTTCTACACATCGACCCTTATGGCAAACAGTTAACTTACAAATTATACCTTACTGGAGATTGCTCGGCAACCTTAGCAATTTTTTCCTTTGCTTTTCAAAGTGGGAAAGGTTCGATGCAAAAAGAATCGATGCAAAAAGCAAGAGGAATTTATTATTCCAGGGCACCGGGGTCACCCCAGGCCCAAAGGAGAGGCAGCAACCCGCACAGCTCGGTCAGTGAGCTTTTTATACAGCTTCCAGGGCAGCAGCCATTAGGCCCAATGTGATTGGCAGAACAATGTGACTTTTTAAAACTGATTGGTCTTTGAGGCGGCAAGGACTTCCCTTGTCTGAATATGGGCAATGGTCCGTCCTGCAGAATGTGTCCCTACCCGCACAGGTCAGTTCCTGCCCTGTGGTCTGAGGAATGTTAATTAGCCTCTCCCTTTCAGAGGGGCAAGTGTTCCATGACCTTCCCAAGGTTCCTGAGCTGACCTTCTCAAGGGTTCAAATTAAAACGTGTGAGCTATTTCCAGAGGCTTCTTATTTAATGTTTTCAGACTCTAGCTAACTGTAGGCAACTGATGGAAACTATAAAAAATGAACAGTAAATAAGAGAGAGATAATATGCTACAAATGTATTTTTTTAATTATAAAGATTGATGATTAAATCAAAGAAACTTACTGTCTTATAATTCTGGAGGCTAGAAGTCCAAGTGCCTGATGTGGAGAGGGCCACGATCCCTCCAGCAGGCTGCAAATGAACCTCCTGGTAGCCAGTAGCTCCTTGGCTTTGAGAAGGTATCCCAAACCTTCACACAGTGCTTCCTCTCCCTGTGTATGTGTCTGCCTATGTCCACATTTCCCTCCTAATAGGGACATCAGTCAGACCAGATTAGAACTTACCCCACTCCAATGTGGTCCCATTTGAACTGAACTAATTACATTTATATTGACCCTGTTTCAAGATAAACTCACATTCTAAAGTCATGAGCACTCAGACTTTAATATATAGAATTCCAAGGTGACACAATTTTCCTTGGGATCTTTGGATTAGAACCACTTGTGTGCTAACCACTAACTACGGACTAAGGCTGAATCCAGATACTCAAATTGTACATGTTGACCTGGGACTTTATATGGAAATATTTGTGTCCTTCCATTTCATTTCAAATGTCATACAAGAGTGTGGCACCATGGGATGGCACAAAGGACATCAGCAACGGAACTAGAATCGTCATCATCAAAAATCATAGCCAAAAATCTGATGTGATCTTCCACAGAATGCTGTTTTACATGCTCAGTACAGCTGATTAGTCCACACAACCCCCAAACTACAGGCTGGGATCAGGGTGCACATGCTATAAGCCTGCCTAGTCCCTGTGTCCACCTAGCTTCATTACACTTAAACCATGTTGAAATCTTAGGCCCAATATGTCCTAGCCTGTATATCCATATTCTGCTCCAATCTGCCCCATCCATATCAGCTCTAACAAAAGTCCATGTGTCTAAGTTTCATAGCAAAAAGGCAAACAATATGAAAGATCAAAGCAGTAGCTCCCCCTCATAATCCAACGGCTAAAGAAACAATTTAATAATAAGGAAGCCCACTGATAGATACACATCTGAGAGAAGATTAATACCCACAATATATAAAGAACTCCAAAAGCAAAAAAAAATTTTAAAAAAAGACCTATCCAGAAATTGGCTTGAGATGTAAACAGAGTTTTCAAAAGATTAAATTAAAATCACTAAGAAATAACTTTTTAAAATGTTCATTATTCCTAGCAATTACTTTGAAATGTAAACCAAAACTATGCCCTTCCCAGCCTTGAGCAGGTTTTTTCCAGCCTTGAGCAGACTGGACAGACCTTGGGTGCTCTCCTTGAGTGCTCACCACAATGGACCTTAGGGACCTAGATGGAGTCACCTGCTTTGGTTGTGTGTGCAACTTCCTACAGGAACCCAGAAGAATAGACAGCGGCCCCTCTGACCTTGCTTTGCGACATAACCCAGCTGAAACAGAATGGGGTCTGTGGATTTTCCCTATATAAATGCAGTGCTGAATATTATTAAACTTGGAGCCTTGATCAGAACCTTGTCTTGGCATCATACTTCTCTTGTCACCCCTTCCATCTCTTTTTTATTTCCAGCCCCTCTTTCAGGTAAACCCAGTTCAGCCAAGGCTGCTAGACAGCTACACAAAACAACTTGAGACTGCATCTTACCCAATCAGAATGGCAAAAATCAACAAAGCAATAGGCAACAATTGCTGGAGAGGATGTGGGGGGGAAAGGAACCCTCTTTACTGTTGGTGAGATGACAAACCGATGCAACCAGTCTGGAAATCCACGTGGAGAAACCTCAGAAAGCTAATAATAAATCTATCATATGACCAGCTATCCACTCCTCAGCATATACCCAAAGGCTCAACATCCTACTCCACAATACTCAGCCATGTTCATTGCTGCTGTATACACAATAGCTAGCTAAGAAATGAGAACAACCTAAATACATCACTGCTATTGGTAGTGAATCAGCACAGGGAAAGGGCCTCACCTTCCAAAGCTGTTCAACAAGCACATATTAAACTCATAGCCCTGCTGGCAGAAGCTATGCGATTAGAGCCCATTATACTGTTAGTGAAGATGAAAACCAGCCCATCAAGAATTATAACAGCTATTCCCTAGAAGGTAACACATCTTTATGCAAGTGTTCCACATTTTCAGATGCAAACAGCCATGCTCACACATGCACGCACATACATACACATACACGCACACAAACACATACACAGGCACACACACACACAGAGAGAAAGGGGCAAAAGGAAAAACATGGCATTTGTACTGGCTGGTTTTGTGTGTCAAGTTGACACAAGCTATGGAGTTACCATAGAGAAAGAAGCCTCCTTTGAGGAATTGCCTCCATGAAATCCAGCTGTAAGGCATTTTCTCAATTAGTGATCAAGGGTGAGAGGGCCTGTTGTGGGTGGTGCCATCCCTGGGCTGGTAGTCCTGTGTTCTATAAGAAAGCAAGCTGAGCAAGTCAGGGGAAGCAAGCCCGTAAGCAGCATCCCTCCATGGCTTCTGCATCAGCTCCTGCCTCCACGCTCCTACCATGTGTGCATTCCAGTCCTGATGTCCTTTGGTGATGAACAGCAATGCAGAAGTGTAAGCTGAATAAACCCTTTCCTCCACAACTTGCTTCTTGGTCATGATGTTTTGTGCAGAAATAGAAACCCTGACTAATACAGCATCTGTATTGAACTTGTATAGACTTCCTCCTTGTCAATACTCCATTAGCAAAGCAGTTTGACTATTTAGCACTCATGTTATCTTTAGTATCATGAGTTATCAAGAGATAATTTAAAGTCCACAGGAGTCTATGCATACCGTGTATATAAATATCACCTCCTTTTATATGTGGGGCTTGAGCAACCATGGATTTTTCATATCCAAGGAGGGTTCTTGAACCGGTCTGCAATGAATACGTGGGAATGGCTATACTATAGAACTCAGCCATTGAACTTCTAGGTGCAGGTACCCAAAAGAAAACAAGGTATCTACACACATATGGAAAATCAAGTACATAACTGTTCATGAGGCTCACAGCAGCTCTATGGAAATAGCCTAGACTGTGAATCACCCCTGTGTGTTCAACAGATGGGCTAATAAACAGTGACTCCACATCCACATGGTGACTGTTAGCCAGCAACCAAAAACCAGTGGTACATGCAACATCATGGGCAATTCTCATATCACAGTGCTGAGTGGAAGTCAGACCCTGTGTTACCCCATTTATAGAATGCTAGACAATGCAAACTCAGCTATAGTAACAGAATGCAGATTCAAGGCTCTATGATCACGAAAGATCTCTAAGGGGCATGAGGAAAGCTTGCGTGGTGATGGGTACTCTCACCATCTTCACTGTTGTCAGGTATCTGCATGTGTCAACATCATCAAACTGTAGACTGCGAATATGTGCAGTTTATTGGATATCAGCAGAATGCAATCTTTCAAATACTGTCATTGTGCAGTTTTGAGGCCCTAACAAGTAGCTTGGCCTTACCCGAATAGCTAAAGAGGCCACACCACCAACCACCTCCCTTATCTGGATGTTATATTATAGAGAACCACAATTCTCCTGCTCTAATCAACTCAGAGTCAGGTACCAGTCAACCAGGGACAGGCCCTAAGCCATTAAATTCTAAGCAGTTTGAACTGGACTGTCTGGAGCCCACCAGCCTTGCCTTGCCTGATCCTTCCTGCAGTATCCAGAACCAGTGTGCACGTCCACGGTCTGATTCCCTGATCTCTGGATGAACTTGTGCTTCCCTGAGGGGCCCTTCCACTGAAGCTTGCTGCGTCTCCTCAGGGAGTCATGAGTGCAGCCAAGCTCTAACAGCTCTGCTTTCTTCACATCTCTCCCAACATCATGGAGTTGAAATATCAAGTCGCCTGTCATATGTGAGGCCCTGAGCTCAATCCCTAGCACTGAAAAAAGAAAAAAGAAAAAAAAAATTAAAAAAAAAAACTTAACACAGACAATTGTGACTCCATAACATTGTATTGTTGTTGTTATTATTGTTATTGTTGTTGTTTTGTAAGTGAAAAAGAATTATAAATATGGTTTGAATTTACCCTGTCGTTACTTTTGCAGTGCTGGGAATGGAAACCCATAGCCTCATATAGGCCCACTTTCAAAAAGAGAAAGAACAAAAGAAAGAACAAAAGAACGAAAGGAAGGGAGGGAGGGAGGAAGGAAGGAAGGAAGGAAGGAAGGAAGAAAGAAAGAAAGAAAGAAAGAAAGAAAGAAAGAAAGAAAGAAAGAAAGAAAGAAAGAAAAGGGGAGGGGAGGGAGGGAAGGAAGGAAGGAAGGAGAGGAGAGGAGAGGGAGGGGAAGGAGAGGGGGAGGGGGGGAGGGGTGGGGAGAGGGGGGGGGGGGAGAGGAGAGGAGAGGAGAGGAGAGGAGAGGAAGAAGAAGAGAGAAGAGAGAAGAGAAGAGAAGAGAAGAGAAGAGAAGAGAAGAGAAGAGAAGAGAAGAGAAGAGAAGAGAAGAGAAGAGAAGAGAAGAGAAGAGAAGAAGAAGGTGAGAACCAGCTTCTTTTCCCAGCTGGGGGCAGTGTATACCATTTTATTTATTAGGTAATTTTCTAAAAATTTTTACTATAAAAAAGCCAGAAAAAAGAAAGGTGGTGTGCTGTGGTGTGGTGTGGTGTGGTGTGGTGTGCTGTGGTAGCTTGGGGAACTGTGCCCCATCCATTCATCCATCCATCCATCCATCCAAAAAATGTACATGTCTATTTATATGTATGTATGTATGTATGTAGGTAGGTAGGTAGGTACGCATATGAATATGTATGTAAGCATGTGTGAATACTTGTGGAGTTGTATGAGACAGTTGGTTGGCCCCAGCAAAAATGAGAATGTGTTAATATGTAAATGAGAATGTAAACGAAAATGTAAATGTGTATATGAATGTTTATGTGTCTGTGCATATTTGCCTGTGAAAAATATTTTAATTCTTTTCCTTTCCACCCTCTCTGGTTCACAAAGAGTTAACCAGCCTAGCCAGAGAAGCTTCTGGCTATGAGGCCAGAGAGGGAACAATAGCAATAAATTTTTACCTAATCACCCCCCACCCCACCCCTGATGTTAAGCCAAAGGTGATAATTTGTCTGAAGCCACAGCACTTGGGAGGCAGATCTCTGATTTCAAGGACAGACTGGTCTATAGAGTGAGTTCCAGGACAGCCAGGGCTACACAGAGAAACCCTGTCTCTAAATAAATAAATAAATAAACAAACAAAAAACTAGGAATCAAAGAGAATAAGTACTATTCATACAGAGCAACCTTTACACTAACAAAACCAACATTTACCTCCCCCACTCCCCACATACCCTCACACCCCACAGTGAATGATGGGCTACCTTCCAGAGAAGACACAGCGCCCAGGGCAGGCTCCCAGCCTTGAAGGACTTTCATTCCTCCAGAATTTGATTTTTTAGGAATTAATGGCCAAATAACTAAATTTGCCAAAGAACTTAGACCCAAAACTAATTTGCTAACATATTTGTTGATTGAGGCTTTGAAATGATTGATTGTGATTCCTCGTAGGGTTGAGATAAAGGTAAATATTGGGATAATAAACATAGATTTTTGCCCTGGGGATCACAGCACCCTCCATGTAGATTCAGTGAATTGTGTTAGCGATTGGTCCAAGGATTTGGGGATCCCAGGTACCCACCAATGCCTTCTGTGATGTCCTTCTCTACTCTGGTGTTGTTTATACACATCCATTCATTGTTTATACAACCCATTAGGGATGTAGATTAAGACTACTAGTCTCCATTGGGGGCAGGGGCAGTGAACCCACAACGTCTCCATTTTCTTGGTGCCTGAGTCCATCTAGTAACCTGATGCTCTTGACACATAAACCCAGGGAGTTATTGGACTATGGGCTAGAAAGAGGGCAACAATCCCAGCATCCTTGGATTTCTTTTATTTTTTTTTTTTATAACTCCCAATAGTGAAATATCTCACCCCTGTTTGTTTTACCCTCTATCTTTTCTCAATTACAATCTTATCATGACAAAAGATCACCAGTGTATTAATGATTTATTTTGAAACACACCCCTTGTCTTCCCTGTCAAAGATCAGGTCTATCAAGTCTTGCTTGGAACACTGCCACTTTCCCAAGAAGACAGAAGGGACTTTGTCACTCAGCAATTGATTCTAATTTGACTACTACAAAATGAACTGGCTTGCTGTGGCCTGACCCACAGGGAGACCAATCCATCTCCTGATTCGGGCTGCCGACCCCGTGTGAAGATGCAGTTCATGACCTGTACCGGCCTCCTCAGCTTCTGCAGAGACCCGAGGAATACGTTTTATTGACTTCGTTTCTAGCATGTGATACAGACTTTCCACATCCCAGAGCCAAGCATCTGTTCATTTCATGTCCTTCCGGTGCCCTCCAGCATCTCCTTCCGGTTCCCTCCAGCTGTTCTCTCCCCTCCACATTCCAGTGCCATTTCTTCCCAGGGCTCTTTTCTCTCCCAAAAGAGAATTGGCTCTGTTGAAAAGCTGTCATCAAAAATATTTGTCTCTGATCTCTCCTTCAATTTTTTTTGTAGGACAAATGTGGACTAATGAAAGACCTGCAGTCAGAGAGGAACGAATATATACTTTGAATCAGGAAATGAGAAAGAATGCCGCTGGCCCAGCCGAGCCGCCATACCTTATCTTGTCAATTTAAGGCTCGTTCTCTGAGAACCCTTCCAAGCAGTAAGAAACCAGTTTGTCTTTCTCATAAGAGCTAAACAAGAAAAAAAAGCATCCTCGGCAACAATCCATATATGCAAATCTAACCACAGAAAGCATGTTGAATTCGGCACTAGAAATGCAGGTGTCAAAAGAGGCCAGCTGTTTCCCTGGCCCTTTTAGTGGCCCAACGCAATTTGAAGTGGGAGAGCAAAGTTGAAGAATAGAGTCAACATGGGTGTTGACCTTGATTCCTGTCACAGAAAAGTGAGGGCGATTCCTTTGCTGTACTTTATCCATGCTGGGACACAGCTGAGCTCTGGTGCTGGGGCAGATGTTCACAGAGATGCCAGGGGGTTATCAGAACAAAGACTGGTATTAGTCTAAGTTTTCCCAGACCACAGGATCTTATGACTATTACATTAGGACTTGTCCCCAGCAGCCCCAGAGCCCTTCATCCTGCACGGTCACATGGTCCCCACCGAGATGGCAGCCTTAGATGTTTCTTTCTTTGAGCTATTTTTTTGCCTTTTGAGTTTTATGGATTCCATTAACATCCCGTGTGCCAGATCACACTGGGTCTCTACTATTCTAAAAGTCGGGATGAATTCACTTTAAAAATCAGTGTGAATCTGGCTGGCACATATGTAGACACTTAGCTTGCATCTCCTTGCAGCTCAGAGCCACAGTCAGGTTTCCAGCATGGACATAACAGGGCAGAACAGACTGCAGGGAGTGGCCATGTACCAGGAAAACACCAGCAGAGATGGGCTGCAGAGGAAATGCTGAAGTAAACAGCACTCATCTGGTTGAGGGAGATGTGATGACCCCAGGCAAGGGGTAATCGGATATTAGAGGTGACAAAGCCCAAGAAGAAATAAGAGAAGGTGGAGGCAGCCTGGTGGCAGTCAGTACATGGTATAAGAGGCAAAGGTGTCTATGCATGGTGACTGCCAGCCTCTGGTGGCTGCAGGAAATCTGGCATCCATACTTACTGCTGTCACTGCTAATCTTCATATTTTCAATACACTCTGACATTTTAAATTTGTGAATCTATCTGGACATCTAACGTGTTAGAGTCAACTAACCTTAAATGCCAGCCTCCTCCATGCAGAACAGTTTTATGAGCAAGAATGTGTGTTGTGTTTTATAAAAAATAAAGAGAGAAGGGATATGTTTGGTGGAGGTAAGGTAAGGTGTAGGGGAAGGGGATGTCTCAGCTGGCTCATGCTGAGGCATCCCTTCTCCCTAAGGGACCAGCCACACATGATGACGAGGACATGTAGTATAGAGTTTATTCGGGACATGAGGAGGGGAGTTGAGTGGGTAGTAAAGACAGAGAAAGGCAGAGAGAATAGAGGAGCAGAGGCTGGCCATGAGCACGTGGAGAGAGAGAGGGAGAGGAGAATGGAGGGGGGAGCAGGATGAGATGATAGAACTGGAGAGCAAGAGAGAGCAGAGAGGGCAAGCAGCCCCTGGCTGTTGCCAGGTAACTGTGGGCCTACACAAAATGTGAGCAATATGTATCTTCCAGTGTTTGTGAACTTTTGGTTCCATGAGATGGCCAGAGATTAGGGTACTGTGGTTACCATCACATATATTTAGTTATACATATGACAAAAACCCCACAGAGAATAGCTTAGGCTCTTTCTTAGGAAGATAGTATTCATTATAAATTACTCATAGAATAATTTGGAAAGTATTAGAAAATACAGTCGTTAACCATGCCATCTGTTATGTTTGGGGTGTGGTTTGTTCTCCTGATGGCTCATTTGTTGGACTCCCAGTACTCAAGGTGGAGATCTGAGAGCTGGGGTTTGGTGGGAGGATATTGGGTCATTGGGCATTTTGCTCTTGGGATTACCATAGTTCTCTCAGGAGCCAACTCTGGTCCCCTGTATTACTCCATGATCTCTTCTTCCCATGTGCTCATGATGTCATTCACCGTGCCGTGACACAGCCAGGAAAGCCCTCTCCACAATCACTGCCACTACCCCCAAAATCCTAAGTTAAATAAAGCTCTCCCTTTATAAGTCATGCAGCCTGTGGTATTTCATTATAAAGCAGAGAATAGACTGATACATGAAAGGCTAGTCTAGACAAATAGGGACATTCTTGAGACTTAGTGACACAAGGAATAAGAATGCATGTGTCCCCAGGATCCTCTCTCTCTCTCTCTCTCTCTCTCTCTCTCTCTCTCTCTCTCTCTCTCTCTCTCTCTCCCTCCCTCCCTCCCTGCTGAAGGCTATACCCTCTCCTTCCCTGTGATGGAACTTCTGCCACAAGGAAAAGGACTTGGAGTCCATACCTTGAATCTTGCATCCTTCTGTTCTGACCTCCATAAAGGTCCATTCACTGGTAATTCAGAGCACTCTGGAGACTGTCTTTATAGATTCAGTGTGCTAGTATGGCCCCTTGAACAGGAGTCACCTGTGGCCATACCAACTACCTACAAGGCTAGTCACTTATAATACTCAAGGAAGAACTCTCTTGAATTAGAGCAGAGGAGCTGCCATGGTGGGGAGGACAGGTATCTACCCCACTACACAAATACCAAAGCAGGCTCAGAAAATTCTTTCTTGTGGCTCAGTGAGTAAGAGATCTTATTGTTGTAAGCACGAGGAACTGAGTTTGTATCAAATCCTGAGAGGAAAAGAAAGGCAGGAACTGCAAGGAGTGACAGAGGTCTCAGGTGGCCATGAGTGTAATGTGAACAGACTCTTAGGAGAGGCTTCAGTGAGATAGCTCATTTAATCAGGTGACTGAAGGCT